>JACDRQ010000157.1:0-180991 GCA_013841215.1 Hycleus cichorii
CTAATAGGCCAACCGCTTGGCTCACTCTGTAGTTTTGAACAATCTAACGAAAACCGTAAAAAATTACATTAAATCTTCACCTGTATCTTTATTTACAAATTATTAGGTCTTTATGTCAACTTATATTCTGTAGCGAATCATCATCATCTTCTATCTTCATCTCTTAGAAAATATGAACCAAAAATGATATTTTATTGAATTAAATTTAATCGAATAATTAAGTAAACTCTACCAATATCAATTACAATGTTTTTGTACATGTGTTAAGTAGTTTTGTACGTTAATCACGACACAAAACAACTCGTTAATTGGAATTTTTATTATTTCAACTACCTTGAGACGTTTGATCAAATTCATTTAATCTCCCTTTTCATCTAGACGTCTATTTTTAGAGATAAAGATGGAGATTTGCGAATTTAATCGAATAGTAGTGACTGGTAGCAAAAATCGCGATAAACATGGGGATTTTTGAACGGAATACAATCGATTTGGATTCAATAAAACTCCAATCTTCACGTTTATCTCTCTGAGATAAAGATGAGGATTTGTGAATACAAAAATCGTGGAAATTCTCATTAATTAAATCACATTTAAATAATTTAATACCGTTATTACTGATACGGAATTGTTGATAAATTTGTTTATTTACATAATTGATTGCATCAAATATCAACGATTGAAGCCAATTCGAGTGTTTTTCTGTCGATATTGAGACGTATTTAACGAACGAATACCGTACGCTTAAATATTCGTAAAAGAAACATTAAAAATATCCATTTATTTAACAATAACATTTACATAAATTGCAAATTCAATGTACCACAATGATACTTGTACGAATTATAAGAATTGTGCGGTATTTCTACCCGGAGATATCAACGTTACATCAGACGAAAAAACTGTAAATTTTAGAACTTTATTATTTGGGAGATATCAATGCTACATCGGACAAGAAACCGTAAATTTCAAAAATTCATTTGAATTTGTTTTCGGCAACTGCCACCACAAAATAAATCACGTTGACAATTTCTAACATATTCAGTTGTTCAACTGGACAATTACACGATGTTCTTGTTGTACGTGTACGGAATGATTTTGTGAAATTTTATAATAGAAGCCGCTGTTGAATTTCCCCCCCTATTTGTTACGATTTTAACAAATCACGTTGCATTGATTTTTTCTGCTGTACAAGATTTCCATACGGCCTGAAACAAGATTCCGTTAATATGAAACTGAAGCACGTACGAGTCAAACTATATACAATGTTATTAATATTAAAATAGTTGGCGGAAATTTAATTTAAATACGAAAAGGAGTTGTATCTAAAATCAGGATTGTATCTAGAGCTAGAGGTTCTATTATACCACGTGTTCCCGCTAGAAATGGCGGGTAAATTGCTGATAACTTTTAGTTGAATTAGAACGTGTAGGCTGGTTCGAAAATTGGTCGAAAAATTGTAAATTTAATGAGTAACCCCCTGAAATCCGAATGCCGGTCTCATTTTTACGCTAAACCGTCCCTGTCTAAACTTGAAGATCAAATTTAATTTGTTTTCAACTCAATTTTGATAAATATTCGCCTACAATTAATTGACTAAAATGAAATAACTGTTATTGTTATCTTGTCACGGTGTATAAAACCGGCCTTATCGTATTACAACATTATCATTTTATTTAAATTGATGTTTGAATTGAAATAATAAATTGCCAATTTCAGCCAACTCATCTGACTTTAAACCATTAACCTGTCTGCGACCAAAAAAAATCTATTTTAAAAATTCGTATTGTCTACCCGAATTATCGAATCTAGTCCAAATTTGTGTCCTCTTTAACCAAATTTTCGTTTCTGTAGGTGTGATTTGGCTAGTTTTACAGTTAAGTCTTCTTGTGCGATTAAATAATTCATTAATCGTTTATTGGAAATTTTCGTTTCATTATAGATTCTTATAGGGAAAGTTTTACGGCACGATTCGTTAGGAAATCGAATTTTCACTAATTTCAAGTTCATTATCAAGCAATTAAGGGTCTCCGAGTTATAGAAACAAATAGTGCCTGTTTTTCGAGAAATTATTAAGAGATTTCAACGACAGAAAGACAGCGAAATGTTTCAATAATAATAATAATAAATCGACTGATTGATATTTTGGCGCCACCAAAAACCGGATCTATACGTTAAAAATAAACCACCGTTGAAATCACCAATTTACAGTAACTATAACATTAAAATTAAGACAATCTGCGGTCCTTATTGAGGTCCTTTCTTTTTGTAGTCCATCAACTGATAAGTGCCATATTGTACGTGTTCTATGACACATCTTCTTCTACCTAACGGCATCTTCTAAGATCTACATGTTGAAAATTCGCAATATTATAAATCTAACCAGTTGAAATCAAGATCAAGGTGACATATATGTGCGTTGAATCTGTTTATAACAAACGATAAACACGTGACAGTTGAATAAACCGTCTATTATCATTATTATTATTATTATCTAGTTAGGCTATATGACCTGAACTTGATATAAAGAGAAATGAACACCGCTTCTGTCTACGGCCTTGCAACAACATTGTCAACTGCAACTATGTTCAGAAAAGACTAAAGAACGTTGAAATGAAAGAAAAAAAAACAGTCACAAGGTTGATTAAAGTAAGATATGCCGGCTGAAATGGGCAGACAGCGGAACGAAAGGACGGCCCTATTTTAATGTTGATAGAAGATTAGTTTTTTCAGGTTTGATCTTATGATTTAGAGACTGGAACTTAATTAATTCTAGTCGCAGATTCAGCCAAGCATTTTTATAAAAACTTGTTTAATTCAAATGAAACTTTATCTGTACCACCTACAGTTATCACAATGCAGTTACAGTATTTGACTCTGTTCATTTCAATTCGTTTGGGTTTTTTTTACCTGAAATTTTAAAAATTCTATAAGTTTGTACTCTGACGCACCATTGAAGTCTCTCGATATAAACTTGTAATCACAGAGGTGCAACGGAAAATATCAGGATCTCAGCCCCCTCTGCGTTGTTAAATGTCTTGAGGCTTGTAAATTCGCCTCTTGTAGATTTTCAACTCGATTTATCGCTGAAATTTCCCTTTTGACGATGTGTATAATTGGCGTTTTTGGCTCAACTTACTGTTGAAATTTCCAAGTTTATTGAAGATCAAGTACAGATTAATTTGCAAGAATTATTATTTTTCCAGAACTACAAAATTATTGCCACAAAACTTCTGCTATTTGGAATTTCCCGTCTGATTCACTGTTGAAATCTCTTAATTTAGTAGCAGTTCAAGCAGGTACAAGAAGTTAAGGACCTACCTAAGTATTTGAAATTTAAATTTGACTAAATCCTGAAATATCTGATTATTAGATTAATCTCAATCTTTATTTTTATTGAAAATTTATTAATCTGGAACGTATGTGGAGAGTTTAAAATCGCAATTATTGAAATTACCGTTAAAATTTATGAAAATTTTGGCAATAGGTGGGTTTGTTCGATTTACAATATCCGCTAGTTTTCCGAATAATCCACAAGAATAACAAAATTCCACATAAATCTTGGCGATTAGATGAAATTTTAGGTGATTTGAATGGTCAATCAGAACACGAACTTGGAGAATGTTAAAATGGAAACTTTTAACAAATCTACAAGTTTCGAAATGGATTTTTATTGAGGAAAACATCGATTTAATTGCTCTATAAAATCGATTGATGTCCATTAAGTCTTGTATCGATTAATACGGTATGCAATTTAAGAGAAGAAATTAACGAAGATAATCGTGAAGATTTCGATAACTGTAAAGAACAACTGCATGCAATCTTTATCTTTTCCACGCCTAAAATATCTCTTGTCTTGTCTGATTGTAGATTTCTTTTTTCAGTTGGCAATTCTTGGATGGTACACAACAAGAATTGAAGAGATGATAAGAGAGGCCGACCGAAAACAGGCCACAAATGATTGAAAAGAATTTTAATGTATACATCCATTCTTGTGAATTTAATGAACAAAAAAACGACATCAACAATAAGAAGGATCCTCTACCTATGTCAAGGATCAAACCGCAAGGTACGTTCAACTTTTACGAATTTAAAGGACGGCAAGTATATTTATTTATTTATTTTTAATTTATATACACGCTGTTTCACCGAATATTGTAGTGCAAATTACTGGGAAAATTGAGAGACTGTTACTTTGAGATGCGTGCTCGCGACTTAGGGGCGCCTCACTATAATAATAGCAGAGGGGCAATTTTCGTTTCGGTAAAGGGTCGGTCATTATCATCTTCTTACAATAAAAAACCAATTAAGGCCTTAAATTAGAACGCCAAAATTGGACACAGGCGAGGCGAATAAAAATAAAAATCGAAACACTCATCAGAGAACATTTTAAAGTGCTTAGTCTCCTTTTCAACTCTAGAACATTGACTGTAGACTGAAAATATAAAAGCAAATCTTAACCACTTTGTATATAGTTTTTGTTGATGGAAAATTCATCAAAATACCGTTATCTTTGTTCTTTCTCTCAATAAACGTCTATTTATAAAATCTACAATAATAAAAAAAAAAATTGAATACGTATTGTAAAGGCACCTGTTTTGATAACAGGTAAAGGGGGCAGCGACTTGTGGGTCATTCTTGAAAATTCGCATAGTAATCACCAATGATGACGATATTGTTTAAAATTGATAAAACATTAAAATCTAATAAAAATAGCCAATAAATTAGCGAATTTAAACGATAATCGTCTCTATAAAAGAAATTCCTCCAGTATCAAATTTGAGATTATACAATTAATTGCTTTAGTTGAATTTTAAAATAACATGGGGGAACGACCAAAGAAACGACTACCTGCTCAAATTTACTATTTCTCTACTACGAAATGACTCGATTTTGTCTTATTCTAACAGAAATTTGAGAAATAAAACTCCAACACCGGTTGCTATTCTTCTAGTAATTCTAGCACGTAATTAAAATCGTCAATTAACACTAGTTTGCTGAAATTTCGCCATTTTAACACATAAAATCAATAAAGTTATCGTTATTACAAAACGAATAAATCCATAAAACAAAACTGGATTCGTAAATTGTTGATTTTACTGGAACTTGCGGTAGTTCAATCAATGTTAACAATTAGAACTTTTCATAAACGCCCTGTATATTATTTAGGTTTTATAATAGGTAGGCTACACGTAGTTTTGCGTGTATAGTGTGTTGCCTATACAAACAAATTTAATAAATATAGCTGTTAGATTGTTTTATAACCGATTATTCTATAAATTTTAATTTTCTAAATAGAATTACACAAATTATTGGTTTATTTTATTTTAATGATCAATTAATTATCAATTTATAATTATGTTGTAAGTGGGCGACTTTTAGTCGTTTGAATTGCATTGAAGTTGGCAGCAATGTTTATTGTTATCTAGTTGCCATGCGCTGATTGTTTATCGAAATGTCAAAATTAATCAAATTGGTAATTTTTTTATTTTGAAAAATCGGAAGAAACAAATCGAGTTTTTCGTCAATTTTTTTCGTATTAAACCAAGTGTTGAACGTTCTAATTGATTTTCGCTGAATCACCATTGAAAAATATAAATTTTCGGTAATTTTCCATCTATAATTAAAATCATTACTATTACTATTATTATTACTACTATTATTGTAATTGTAGTTGGGAAGAATTTCAAGAATAATTCGATAAATTCGCAAACAAAATGTCGAAATCGATAATAAATCATCAAGTAAAAGAATTCTACGCTCAGGATGTTGTTTATAGATTCGATCAACACAATAATAATAAGATAATGTTCGGTGTTGTATTAGATAGTTATGATAGTTTCGATAATGATGATAATCAACGTATAAAAAAAGGACAAATTATTGTCTTATGGCATAAACGTACAAGGAAACAATTATGTAAACAATATAAAGTGAATCTATTAAGTCGTAATATAATACCAGGTGATATTGTTAGACGTTTAGTTGATGGTAAAGAGACACAACGTGGCTATTGTAAATTTACTGAACAATGGATTACTGTACGTATCTTGAATACGAATAAGATTATTGAAAATGTACCAGATAGTCGTTTATATTGTTTCAAACAATTTGAAATTGGTGATGCTGTCTGTTTAGGTGAAAAATTTGGTAGAATCATTGTAAATATAAATCAATATCCATTTAAATATCCATCTAAATTTGAATTAATTTCTCGTTTTTTCTTTGTTTTATATAAATTTTAGAGTATCGATTATATAATGAGGATGCAATCGAAATGTGGTAGTATCGTTGAAATCAATACTAGTATTAATATTGATATTAAACATATATGGGATGCTCAATTGAAATTTGGGAAAGATTGTCCTGGACAAGTTGTTGTAAGTTTGTATTTTATCAATTATTAAATTTAATTAATCAATTTATAATTAAAGACTTGTGTTCCATCGATGTTAAATGATCCTAGATGGTTGAAAAAGACAAAAACAATGAATCGTCGTATATCAACACTACAAACATTTACGATACAAACAATAACACCCTATATTATTGAAGTTTGGTGGTATAATCCAAATGGACGTACTGAATATGCCGAATTACAAGAGGATGATATCAAAAAGTATGTACAAATTTTCTAACTATTGATATTTCTTCAATCCACATTATTATAGGAACTACTAGAATATTCTATCTTATTCTTATCTAATCTAATTGTAGAACTCCATTAGATTCATAAATTTATCGAAAATTTATCGAAACATACAGTATTTGATTAAAACATTCATATTTTGGTAATTTGTCATGTTAGGCGATCAAAATTTAGAACTCGAATAGTTAAAATTATACAGAGTGAGCGAAGTGGTTGGCCTATTAGACATTTAAAGAGTTCTAATTGATGAAAGTTTCTCAAATTTGGTGTGCACCCGTTTTTCCACCTGAACTACACCTGGAAAATATTTTCGTTGTTCTATCAACCCCGCTGTACGGAATAGTGCACCCTACTTTCTTATTTTAAATAGAGTGGTATATTTTTTATTCCATNAATTTCATAGAATTGAACGATCTTTCAGCGTTTAGCTAAAATTAATGTTCAATTTCAGCAATTTTCAAACTCTAATATCTCTCTGATTTTAAATGGAACACCCTGTTTTTTTGTATGGTTGGATAGAGAAAAGGATTATGCACCCAACTCTATTAGGGTTCTTTATATATATCTAATAATTTTGCAATTATTTAAAATGTTCAATTTCTTTGAATTTTCCCTCTGAAAATACTCAATCTAGTCGCTTGTGATTTAATAATTGTCCTATAACAAAAGCATAGAAGGCTTAGCAAAATAACAACTGTCACAATTGAGGTTATTGTTGAATATTTTACAGCAATTTTTCAGTAATTTTAGCAAATTATCGATTTCTTCTGTTGTTTTCTATTTACAAAAAAACCGAATTGAATCGAAATTATTGAAAATTTTCAATTTTCCCCTTGAAAATATTCAATCTAGTCGCTTCTGATTTAATAATTGGCCTCTAAAAAATGCATAGAAGGCTTAGCAAAATGACAGCTGTCACAATTGAGGTTATTGAATATTTTACAGTAATTTTTCAGTAATTTCAGCAAATTTTACATGAAATAAATCCAATTAATTTTGATTGAAATTATCGATTTTAGATTGAAAGTATTACCATCTACCGATTTTATAAGTTGGGGTAATCGTTTAATAATGCAATTACAACAAAATGATGTATTATTAAAATATAAAAATTGGTTAAAGAAAATGTCAATATTATATCAACCTGATCAAGTGCCTCATAATCAACAAGATTTAAATACAAATGAAACTATCAATAATAAAGATGATGATGTTGGTAATGATGATGATGACAATGATGATGATACTGATGAGAATGAAGGTCAACAAAGTTGGCATTCGGTTGAAGATGATAATGATAATTACGATAATATCAATTCTGAAGACAATAAATTAATTAAACGTATGAATAAAGTTAAATTAACGAAATTATTAACGAAGAAAACACAATATAAACCGAAATGTACACCTGGATCACTTGTTGCCGTTGAAGTATTAATTAATTTAACAATTTCTCTGTATTAATTAATTAATTAATTGTATTTAGGTGATTAGTATTGATTCTAAATCAACAATTGTTTGGCAAGATGGTACACAAGAAAAAAATATACCAACAAAAGAATTATATTTTTCTGTATCATTAGATGATCACGAATTCTTTCCTGGTGAATGGGTTGTACTCAATATTAATGATAATAATGAGAAATATGGCGTCGTACAATGGGTTAATTTTGCTGAACGTACAGCTGAAGTATTTCATAAAACGAATAATCTAAATCTGAAATATTCCTAGTTTTTAAGGTTTCAATAATCTCTCGCTACCTTAAAAACTAGGAGTATTTAAGTGAATCTCTTTTGTAAATTATTGAAAATTTTACAGGTAAAATGGTTTATTTATTCCAAAGAATTACAAAAGCCACAAGAAATCGAAAGTACACACCAAATTAGTGTTTACGAATTGAAAAAACATCCAATTTATGTATTCCGTCCAGGTAGTGTTGTACGTCGTAAACCAATCCAAACGGATTTGATGGGTAAAATAATTGATAGTTGTCCAGAAGGTTATGTTAAAGTACAATGGATGAATGGACGTATTGAACATTGTTGGCCACAAAATATCGAAGTATTACCGGATAATGAAATGTTAGAATATGATGATGATGACGATGATGATGATGATGATGATATTGATATACATGATGATAATATAACTATAGAAACATTATCGAATCTTAGTAATAATCATAATACTGATAGTAGTGATGATGATGATGAACATTGTAATAAAGATGATCAACTATCATGGACAACAGAAAGTACCGAATCATTCAATGGTGATGTTACCGATGATATTATTTTAGAAAATATGGCAACTAAAGTTATATTTATAAAGAGCCGTTTAAGTAATTTAAGGGAATTATTGAGGAATTTCACCATTAATAAGAATTTTAATGTAAGTGATATTATTTAAAACAAAACTAATTTTAATTCAATTTTATTTTTAGATTGTTAAAAATCTATTGTTAATCTATGATAATTCAAGTTATTTAGATAAATATTTAGGTACATCGTTTTTCAGTTTAGATAGTAAACATTTTCAAGTATTATTATCTGAAACAAAGAAACGTGCAAAAAGTTTAGGTATAGAATTACGTGGACGTTTATTTTCGAATGATCATTTGAAAATTTATAATAAAACGAAAGATCCTGAAATTGATAATATACAGAAAATTATCAAATTGGAGAATAAAATCAATCAACAAATTGAAAACAACACATACGATTCAAGTAATATTGCTATACTAAATTTTCCTAATTATTATGGCAAAATTAGAACTTTATAGCTCATTAGGAAAGACCAAGAATAACTTAAAAACTTTGTTTTTTTAAGATCCAGTAATGAAAAACTGTTGTAATGATTTTTGACCGTTTCAGGTGCATATTCGATCGGTGAAAATCGCGATATTGTCAATTTTAAGCAATTTTCACCAATTTCCCAACGAATTATGAAGTTCTAATTGTGTCAAATCCTCTAATTATCAGGAAATTCCATAAGAACTATGAATTGGAACTCGATATCGTTTATTAAATTAAAAATTTTACAGCTCTAACAACCCCAGATAGTGTTAAATCGTTCGAAAAAACCGAAGATGATCTGTGTGTCGAATTATTATTAATGTTAATAATGCGTTTTGATCTTGTCTATGCTGAAATTGTTAGCAGAATGGGTAATCAAATTATTGTAGAAATTGATTATTTTATTAATTAGTTTTATAGGTAGTCGTGATGCTTTATCTGTTTTGAAAAATACAACCGAACGTCCATTATTATCATCATCATCACAAACATCTTCAAAACAATTACCACCATCAACGAATCTTTTCCAAAGATTAAATTCAATAACAACACCGATTGAAAGTGAAAAGAAATTAATTGTACAAAACAATATTGATAGTGATATTGATGGATTTTTAATAATTGAAGAAGCACCATTACAACATCATTATTATAATACGAAATTCCATCCGAAAGATTTACAAAAATTCTTAACAATATTAAAGAAAGAATATCGTTTATTAAAAGAATCATTACCACCGGGTATTTGTATAAAAGCATATACCGATCGTATTGATTTATTATCATTGATGATAATCGGTCCATCGAAAACACCATATGAAGATGGGATTTTTTTGTTTGATATCCAATTGAAATCTGATTATCCATCAAGTCCACCATCCGTCCACTATATTAGTTATATACAAGAACAATTGAATCCGAATCTTTATGTTGAAGGTAAAGTTTGTGTATCATTATTAGGTACATGGATTGGTCGTGGTAATGAAGTATGGGGGCCGAATAGTACATTATTACAATTAATTGTATCAATACAAGGTTTGATATTAGTAGCACAACCGTATTATAATGAAGCCGGTTATGAGAAACAATTAAATACACAACAGGGTATCGAAAATTCGCGTACCTATAACGAATTTGTATTATTAAAATTGATACAATCAATGATTGAATTATTGAAAAATCCATCGATTATCTTCCAAATGGAGATTAACAAACATTTCGAAAAGAACGGTATGAAAATGTATCAACGTTTATTGAATTTTCTATCAATTGAACAACCATTAATACCCGAATTCCCATTACAACCAGTCAGTAAAGGTTTACAATTATCGTTAAGGGCAGCTTTAGAGAATTTTAAAGAGATTTTAAACCGAACACTCGAAAATACACAAAAATAATTTAGTAAGTTAAACTATTATTTAAAAAAAAAACAAGCACAAATCTAAGATCTACAATCGCTCAAAATTAATTTCACGTCTCAATTCCGCTTAATATTCCAAAATAACTGAAATCTAGTGATCATTTTCCTGTGATTTTACAAATGAATTGCCAAGAACTGAAGCAATATTTGTGATTAATTGTAAAAATTGTTACATTTCAATTGATTAATTTATTCAATTATTATTAATTATATAATTTAATAAAGAGCTAGTTAATTGAATTTCACTATATTTGGATCGTATGGACCACTGAATGGTGAACCTTCAGCATTCCATGCTTGTTTCAGGATTTTTTGCATTTTTAATTCATCTGATGTTGGTAGACCTAAACGTTTCCGTTCTTGATTCCATTGTAATTCATTGATTTTCGTTTGTGCCTCTTCTGATAATTCATCAAACGGTCGACTACAATCGATTTTACCCAAATCTAATTTCGGTTCATCTATCAATAAACAATCCCACCAAAATTCTTTGATTTTATCCAAATGTATCTCTAATTTGTTGTTGTTAATCGACCAAATAGCCTCGTGATGTTTACATTTCTCCCTCAATTCACCCTCAATTAACGTCTCATTATTCTTCAATTTAACCGACAAATGATTGGTTTCGATTCGAATCAATAGGTCTTTAGTTGTTGTTTTCGGTGGGATTTTAACAAAAATATCAACTTCTAGAATCGTTTGCGACCAACAATAACGATCGTAAATAGCGCCGTTATACGATTCGGCTGTTGTAAATTCAATATTATTGATAATTTTCGGTTCTTGTACACTTAGATTTTCACAAGCTTCGACAATCTCCTCGCCGCCAATCTCCACTTCTTCGATAACTGGCGGTGTTGGTTCGATCTGTTCCGATTTCCATTTGTAAAACGATTGTCGTACAATTCGTTCGGCAAAACCGTCGGGCATTCCAACCGGCGAACGTACGTCGTTGCTCACATGATAGAAATCCGTCCTTTTATTAAAAAAATAAATATTGTTGGGGAAATTGAGGTTATGTTGCATTTTTACCTGCGACTCAAGAAACCGAATATGTGGTCCAAAAATACTGGTAGTGTTTTACATTCGGTTAACATTTGAAATAATAAATCGTCGTGTACTGTGTCGTCTTTTAAATCGCTCATTTTTTCGAAAATTAACCAAAAATAAACAAATGAACTACTGTCATTCATTGATGCGGTGTTGTCAAGTGTATTTTCGGAAAAATTATTTGTTTTATTTTATAATTTTTTTTTATAATTACGCTAATTGTATGTTATTATAAATTATAAAATTGTTAATTTTGTTCGATTTGTTGTTTATTTTTATTTATTTCAATTATTGTCGGTTATTTGATAGTAGAGTACGCCACTGTACTCGGTAGGTCAAATGTTGAAGTTTGTAGTTACAAATTGCGTATTTTGGTGGTTTTCGTTTTGTCACTAGATGTTGGTAGTAGTGACTATGAAAATTTTCGCAATTTGTTTACTTCAATTTTAAAGAAATTTTCAGCGAGATAATAATGGATATATCCGAAAAAAAGTGATTATAATCAATTAAATCGATTTTATTAATTTATTTCTATATTTTAAACGTTTATTTATCGTTTTAGATGCAATGTGGACGGTATCGAATTCAAGATATTGACAGTACAGAAGAAGAAGCCGAATTCCAAAACTTATTGCAATTTAATCGTATTTATTGCAGTGTTAATTGCAATTTTGTTGATATTCCGGTGTGTTTTCGAAATTTTACAGCCGTCGTACACGAATTTAGAACAATTCACGTTGAACAAATACGATTGTAATTCGATTTTTCACGAAATCAACTATCTAGAAGATCAAATCAATGAGTTGCGTAAGAAATTGAAGAAATTCGAGAGTGAACTTGTGCCGGAGAAGATCAGTGAAGCTTTAGAGGTCTACGATTCGGATCAAATTGGACTTTTTGGTAATTTTATTTGAATAATTTGCAATTAAATGACAAACAATTGTGGGTTCAATTACCAGTTGAAGAACTAAACTTTTTCAAGTTAATTTACAGTTATAATGGGAAATATGTTTTAGATTATGCTGCCGAATATGCGGGTGGTAGTATTCTGGATATACCCCAAACGAAACCGTATCCTTTACAGAAGATAACAATTTTCAAGAATTTAGAATACGAATTCTTTTCCAAACCGGAGATTATATTGAAAACAACCCATTTACCGGGTGATTGTTTCGTATTTTGTGGTAATAAAGGGCGGATACAAATCAAATTGAATAAATCCATCATGGTAACACACGTCAGTTTGGAACACATCAAATTTATTGAAGAGGACATAAAGAGTGCACCGAGGGACTTTCAAATTTTCGTAATACTTCCACATTTACCATCACAGGGACTGTACAACATTTGCTATATCCGAAATCCATTCGAAAATATGCCCCCTAGCTAAAATTGGACCAATTATCTTAATTGCCAGGTATCCAGGTGGATTTCTAGATGAACTACGGGGTTCAATTTTCGCACCCTTAGAAAAAATTTCAAATCGCTCAATAATTACGAAATTATATTTTCGGATGGTCCGCACGATGTGTCCCTTTGATTCTGATTTATCCATTACAAATGATAATAATCTACAATTTTTAGGGTTTCGATAAATATTGGCAATTTTTGGGTAATTTCACTTATAATATAAACAAGAAACGTATACAAACATTCCCAATTATTGATAATCGAAAAATTAATTATATCGAATTGAATATTATAAATAATTATGGTAATCATCGGTATACAAGTATTTATAGATTTCGTGTACATTCCCGCAAATTTTCATAATCATTTGTTCGAATTTAGTTTTATTTCATGTTGTTAGATTGGTAACGATTACGTCATCATAAATTTACATCACACCGTATTCATGTACTGTCATCATCACTAAATGTAAACGAATCCACCATTATTGCATCGATCTCACTTGTGTTTATTAAAATCGTATTCATCTATCTCTATTGTTTATATTGGGTGTTTTAAAAATTTATAACATTTGATGATGATTATGGTATTTGAATACTACCGATCGTATAGAAGTGGTGAAGCGATTTTCACCCTTAATTCCGGTGATAATACCGGTGATTATTGTGTGAAATTGTAGAAATTGCGTCATTATATAAAATTATCATATTTTATATATATGAACATATAAATATTTGGTTATGATTGTTTATATGTTGGAAAAAACCGTTAATTATAATTTTTTTGAATTATAACGTTCTTTTGTAATTTTACGTTAATTTTATAATTGTACAAGTGTTAGAGACGCGAGTAAAAGGGAATTTCGACTATAAATAAACTAGGACAAGACGAAGGTATTTATAGTTTAAATCGTTGTAATTTTAAATGAATAACGCACATTAGGGGAGCAATTTTATTTATTGTCTCATTGCAGGCTTTAATAATGGAGCTTCGTTCGAGATCCCGATCGACAACACCGTTTATACAAAAAACTAGCGAAGATGATGATATTGATCAATATAATGGTAGTAATAAGAGGATTCTTACAAGAAGCCGTAAATCTACAAATATAATCAAGTAATAATTTCAATATCAATAATTCGTAGTTTAATTCGTATTTTTTTAGTTCTTCCGAACATTATATAACATCATCGTCGAGTACAATGAGCGTTAAAAAGACACGAAAATCGTACAAAACCTCCGATTATTCATCGGAAGATGGTGAATCCGATTGGAAGCACATCACAGAAAATCAACGCAATCAAATCATTGAAGATGCCAAAGCTGCAGCTAATGGAAATACAAAAATATCGGCATTGGATTTGTATCGAAAAGCTGGACGTTATTGGGAGTATGTTAAATTATTTTAAAACAACATAACCTCAATTCTAACAATTCCGTCTTATCATAGATGATAAGCTACCGGTTTTTTTATCGTTTTGTTGAGGTTATGTTTGATTAAATTTCCTAGAGGTATTAATTTCGATTGTTTTCCAATTTAGTAAATATCCGAAAACTGATTGGACTTATTCGCCGCATTCAAAAGACCGTGTAGAAATCGCCCCCGGTGTTGTACAAATGCCGAATATGTCGCGTCCAACGATACATTCGTACGAATCAAGTACAAATACCGATTTAACATTCAGTCGTTATAATCGAGAATATCATCAAAATTGGTTGTATCGTTGTATCAATTATATTAAATATCTATTTTCAACAACAAATACTGCTACAATTTCAAGTAAAACAACAAATATCGATGAGAGTGATTTTATTAAACGGAAATCAACAACGAAACGATCACTCTTTAGTTATGTTTCAACAATTTTTCTAACGATTTTTTCGATATTTTATTACTTCTATTATTTGCAAAATTCGTTGATTGTATGGTTTGGTAAGCAACTGCATCATTTTACAAGTCGTTTAATGTTGATCGATACATGGTTGTTGATGAAACGCCGAAACAGTGGTAGTAAAATTAACCGGTTGATTGTATTGTGTTTATTACCATTGATCATATTTGCAGGTGAGTTTAAATTATCCATTATTATTACTTTTTTGTTTAGGTTTAATAATAGATAGAATTTTGGTGTAATTATTGGGTATCGTGTTAAATATTGCTCGATTTATTGTACAATTATAAGTGTTAGATCGGGTTGAAGAAAGAATTGGTGTTATATCTAAAAATATAGCACTAAATTTAGATGTTTTCCGTTTTAGTTTTGTTCTTGTTTATGTCTCTTCTAATAGGCATCGATTTTTTGTCAAATTGGCTCTAATTTTAGATATTTCGTGGTATTGTTGGGAGATCGTGTGAAACTTTAGAAAGTTATAAATTTTCTATTTAATTTCAATAATTGTTGGAACTCGAATTATTGTATCGATGTCTACTCTTGAATTTTTAGCGTAAAACTCGCGTGTAAATCGAGGGATGTATAATTTTTATATTTTTGAGAATTCTTATGTAATTGAAACTTCTGGATTAGGTTTTTTCAATTGTAAAACTGTAATTTGAGTACTTATCATTCAATTTATGCATAATTCTATACATTTAATACGATTGTGGGAACTGGTAGAAATATAAAAGATCGTGTTAATTTGGAGTTTATTAAATCTAATTATTCCAAATTATCGTCTTAAATTAAAAATAATAATCGTACATGTATTGAACGCGTGTAATTGGAGTCATTATATAAGTGGTTATCAATTAAGAATTTTAAATTTATAGATTTTTTGGGTAATTTTTCAAATTTATTTCAACTTTATTTGAACATTGTTCAGTTGTCGTGTTTATTACTACCGTGTAAATCAAGGATCCAGATTTTTGAAATTTCTTGCTTTTAATTATAACGAAATTAACATAAATTCTACATTAAAGATATGTATTATTGCATCATTTCGATTTAACACGATTGAGGCAATTAATATAAATGTAAAAAGATTCCACTAGAAATTATTAAAAAGTTGTGTAATTTCCAAATTGGAAAAAATCATTAAGATAAATTATATCTATAATTACGATATTAAATTGCAGTAGAAATTGATATAGTGTAATTTGAGGTTTATAAATTTGAAAAAACACTGGTAAATAATATCGTGTAATTCGAGACGGGAATTGATTATAAAAAATTTTGCTAATTTTCTTTAAATCGTTTCGATATTTACAAAGTTTAAATATTTAAATCGTGCAAAATTCTCGAATTATTACGGAAATATTAAAATAAATGATGACCCATCGATTATTAATAGAAATTTGTAGGCATAAAAGGTGTGATTTTATTGGTACACCTTGTATAATTTCGTTTACAATATACAGAGTGAGCCAAGTGNCTTTCATCAATTAGAACTCTTTAAACGTCAAATAGACCAACCACTTGGCTCACCCTGTAGAGTGAACCTTAATTGTCGCATAATTGGTGCCCATTTAAGAGACTCTAATGGAAATTTTTGAATAATAAAGATATCATTCTGCTTAAAAAGACGCGTTATAAACGAAATTCTAGAAACTTCCCTCAATTTTCGAGACTCACCCTTTATTATAATAAAATAAATATGAACATTTACGTAAATACGAAAACTTCACGTATCTATGTGGAAATATCTAAATTTAGAACAATGTCATTTAAATTTCATTGTAACCAAATTTCAATATAAATCTGTCGAGGTCGATCAACAATAATTACATCATTCGTAATAAACAGAAAAAATAATAATTAAAAAAGAGCAAGATATATTAGAGTATTTATTAATAATTTCAGGTTTACATATCATATGGGCTAATGGTATATCATTGGCCCCTTTCTGCCACCCAAATTGTGGACGTTTAATTGCCAATTGTTATCATTCATTTATTAAAACAACAACAAATATTTTTAATTATTGACTTCTTTTTTGGTATAATTAAGTATAATCTTCTTTTTAAAATTATTTTTTAGGAATTCAAATAGTTTCTTCCAATTTTACATAATTATAACAATCATCGGTAATTTTATTTATCATTTCTCATTAAATCGGAAATTATGTAAAATTGTTAGAAATTAGAACGAGTGTCGGTATTAGGTACTATTTCAGTTTTCTCTATTTGTATTACTATTATTGAAGTTTTTTTAAATATTTATCATAACGGCCCGAGTGATGTATTTTATAATATTCCTATGATTATATTATTAATAAAAATTGCATAATGGAACGAGTCATATATTACCCTAGGTTTGTTACAAATTGAGGTGGTGAAAAGGGGTCAATTTCTCTAATACTTAATCATTATCATCAGTCAATCAAACAACCAAATATTTATTTCTATCTTTATTTATTAGGGTGGTGGTTATTATCAGCGATTGGTAATACAATTTTAACATATTTCTCGAATAATGGCAATTCAACATCACCACTATTAATGGCAACAACACCAACAACAACACCAATATTGGAGGATATTGAAGAGAATTCAATGGGGAGAAAACCTGAATTTTCACCACCTCAATTCACAACAAATTTAAATGATGAAATCATCGATAAAATCTTAAATAATCCTAAAATTTCTAAACTAATTAACGATAATATTGATCGAAATTCGAATGAGAATTATCGGCAATTATTGTTAATAATTGATGAGTTGAAACAAGAGATAAATCGTGTTAATCGGAAATTAATTGATGTTGAAAAATTCCATACAGACGATTTAAATCGTATTTCAATTGAATATCAAACTGAAAATTTAAAAAATTACGCACGTCTATCGGCTGAATTGAAACGTTGTTGTTATCGTTCAAATTTCGTTAATATCGAAAGTTATACAACACGAATTCTACACGATTTGTTGAATAATCCGGAATTTCTGTTAAAACAACACGGTTTAAATCAATATTTTCGTAATTTGTTTGTAACACAACACGAATTAGAATTGAAATTGTCGAATTTAACACGGAATCTCTCAAATGATTACAATCCAACAATCGAACAAACGGCCAAAACAGTCATGGATAGAATCGTTGATAAAATCGATACGACTCAATTGACTGATAAGAAGATTAATGAATTAATTCAAGACAATTTGAAAATCTACGATGCTGATAAGACTGGTTTAGTTGATTATGCAATGGAATCGATGGGTGGACAGATTATAACAACACGGTGTACGGAAACTTATAATGGTGGTACCCGTGTCTTCTCCATCTTCAATATCCCATTGTGGTACCAACCGAATACACCGCGAATTGTAATCACACCGAGTATTCATCCGGGTGAGTGTTGGGCCTTCCAGAATTTCCCCGGATTTTTGGTGGTTAAATTATCGAATCGTATCCGAATTGAAGCGTTCACTGTCGAACATGTCAGCCGTTTATCGGTGCCGAACCAACGGATCGATTCGGCACCGAAAGAGTTCGAAGTGTACGGTTTGAACGATGAAAGTGACCCACAACCGGTACTGATTGGCCAATACGTTTACGATTATAATGGTGATTCGATGCAGTATTTTATTGCTCAACAAACGGCGCTTGTTTACGATATGGTTGAGTTGCGTGTAAAATCGAATCATGGTAATCCAAATTACACGTGTTTGTATCGGTTTCGAGTGCACGGTACTACCGTTGAACAAACTTGATGGTCGTCTAGTGCCGGTTTGAACGTGTAAATTGTAGGTATGTGCGTCTGTACGTGTGTGCGTGTGTTTTGTTATCGCTCGTATTTATTTTTATCGAATTTGAATGCTTGTAAATCATGATTGATTAGGTTCTTTCAATATTGTACTTATTTCTAATCTATTTCTTCTAATTTACTCATCTTATTGTTTACTCTTTCTTCTGTTTTGTACGAATTAATTTATTGCACGTAATTTTTTATAAAGACTGTGATTTGGTCCTAAAATCTAATTAATAATGTTAAATAAGTACAAAAAGATTAATTCAAGTACTAATACAACAATAGTGTAATAAATCGCCTTATTCAAGTCACTAATTATAAACTAAAGTCATTAGATTTAAGTTATTTTTACTAAGAATCTTGTTTATAGCTTTATAGTTGTTAAGAATTTATCTCATCCACATTTGTATTTTCTTATACATGAATAATAAAGTTTTTTTTCTCCTGTTTAAATTTTGAATTTACCGGCTAAATCAAAGAACTGCGACGTTGCCAGTTTTCTGGAAATTCCTCAAATCTACGGAATACCTCCAACCAACTTCTATTATCCTAATACTCAACTTTAATAAAATTTGTAAAAATTGAAATTGCAACGTTGTCTTTTACACCACAATCTAATTGCAACGTTGCCACATTTTGAAAATTCTTTGAATCTACGGAATACCTCCAACTAACTCCTAATATCCTAATACTAAACTTTTACAAAATTTGTGAAAATTAAAATTGCGACGTTGCCATTTACACCACAATTCAATTGCAACGTTGCCACATTTTGGAAATTCCTTAAATCTACGGAATACCTCCAACCAACTCCTAATATCCTGATACCAAGTTTCAACCGCATTTGAAAATATTTTTGCGACGTTGCCAAATTTTATCGACAATAAACAGTTGGTTTGAATTGCGACGTTGCCATTTTCGGAAATTCCTTGAATCTACGGAATACCTCCAACCATCTCCTAATATCCTGATACAAAGTTTTAACAAAATTTAGAAAAATGCCTTTGCGACGTTGCAATTCTCATTGATATTGAAGATACAGTGTTGCCATTTCGAGAAATTCCTCAAATCTAAAGGATACCTCCAACCATCTCCTCATATCCTGATACTAAGTTTTAACAAGATTTGGAGAAATATACAACTACAGATGGGGGTAAATTCAAAATTTAAACAGGAGAAAATTAAATATTTTTATTATAGACGTAGCAGATTCTAATACATTTAATATACAATAATTGTAAAATACTTATTATTTATTTACAAACACCATTAAATAATAAATTATTCAAACTATCTAACAGACAGAAAAAAATAACAAGAAAAGCCCCTCCAAATTAAACAGAACTACAAAATTTGAATAATTTCCTAATTAATGGTATTAACAACAATAAAATGAACTTTGTAACATCAATTAAAACATTAATAATCTTACATGCATTTCAATTGTGGCAGAAATTAAGCTACAATACATTTTCTCTAATGGTAATAGGAATGCTAATGTAGAAAGTGAAGAATTATTAAACGTACAATTACAAATATAAGGCAATATTTTCGTTAAATTATTGATCTTTTTTATTGGTCGTAGCCTGACTGTAACTCGGCGGATTTTCCTGTAATTCACCCAAATATTAATAGAAAACCTAACAAATAATGATAATAATAATCTTACATAATAGGCTGGTGGTGGTACATAAGCCATTTGGGGCCTATTTGGATCATAATAAGCCGATTGTGCTGCTTCTGCAGCTTTAGCATCTAAATTTTAATAAAACAAAACGAATTATTTGATTTGATTTTATTAAAATAATTTACAAAATTTACTACCTGCACTACTAATTGGTGGACCACCAGTTGCACCCTGCGGTGGCGGATAACCCCAACCTGGTTGCTGTTGTTGATGGGGTGGATAGCCACCACCTTGTGGAGGATAACCACCTGGTGGTGGATAGTTGCCTTGTGGAGGATAACCACCTTGTGGCGGATAACCACCTTGTGGCGGATAACCACCTTGTGGCGGATATCCACCCTGTGGTGGTGGATAACCACCAGCTTGCGGCTGTGAACCGGGTGCTAAACCAGGATATGGTGGCGGTGCATCTGTCATGTAGACACCATCGGCCGGTGGTTGATTGGGGAAAGCGTGTGTTGGTGGCACCCAACCATAGTAGCCTTGTGGTGGTGGTGCATAGGCTGGTGGTGGTGCTGCATACCATTGTGTATTCGGTGGGACGTACGGTGGTGGAGCATCATTCGGTAGGCCATGAGTAGCTAAATAACAAAAAATTTATTAAATTATTTTGAAAAATTTTTAAATACAAATTATTACCCATACTAGCGGCACGCAATAGAGCTTGTCCGAATTCAATTGCACCACCATGTTTGAAGGTGGTTTTGAATTTCACCTCACCTTGCCAATTACCGTTCGGTTGGGCACGGACTTTACCTTTAATGTAATTAGCTCCGAAAACCGGTTGTTCTATTTCGACCTAAAATTTCCAAAAAAAGTGGCAGAAATTCAAAAACAATCCTCAACATACAGGGGTGCTGAGCTAAAACTAGAGATTTGATTTCAAAGATTTACAAAAGAATCGTTATGGATGAGTTTAGCAAAATTTGAGTCTCGTAACTCATCGAGAAGTTGGGCGAAATTGCGAGTCATTCTATCTGAGCGTTTTTCAACTCCTCTATGAGCAACGAAGAAGTTCAAATTTTGTTCAAAGATTCCCTTATAAGTCTTCAAAATATTCTTCAAATCGCTAGTTAAATAACCTTTCTGGTTTCAGTTTAGCACCCCTGTAATTGGAGAATTTACAGAAAACATACATTACTCAAGGTTACAAATGGAAAACTGAACGATTGCATTGAATCATTTGTATTTTTGTTATTGAAAATTACACGATGCGTTGTCAAATACATTCGTCCATTTTTCGTCCCTTTAAATGCCACATTATCATTACCAGACCATTCTATTGATGTATTATCCGAATATAATAAAATGCTACAAGAGAATTTCAATTTTGTTAATTTTCCCCATCAAGAAATACTAAAAAATCAACCCCCAAGATTAACGTTCAAAGTCTAATCAATCAATATTATTCCGTCTAGAATTCGTTAAAAAAGAATCTGGAAACGCTCGTTCTAACGGGCTGTATTGCTTTATTTTATAGTGAAAAATAGATTAAAAATCTTTGATCAAATTCGCTTTTTAACAACTTTTGAACCAACTCTAGCATTGGACATTTGCACGTTTTCTTAATAAAAGACTGAAAGTAAATCTTTGAAAATCTGCCACAAGGTTGACAATTAATTATCGATCAATCTTTGGGAGGGGGGCCGATACAAGTTCCCAAAAATTCACTTATAAACCAGTTTAAAAAAAAATTAATATTTATATTTGTATCAATCTGTTAGGGTTTGAATTTTTAATAATCCCCCCAATATAGCCCCAAAAATCGTAAATAAATCAATCTTACCATTCGCCAGCGTGTATTAGAACACCACCATTCAAATGTGCCGTATTCAACGACATTTTCTCAACTAGTGCAGTCACAATAGATTTTCACGAACAAATCCAAATGGAAATTCTCTGGAAAAATCACACAACAAATGTCACCTGAGATGTGTCAATTTTTCCAAAACAACAACGCAATTCATTCTGATTGGTTAACGATTGACAGTTATAAACAAAGACAACTAATATAGAAATAAATTGCATAAGACAGAGATACGCGATGGAAAATTCGTTAATATAAAGCGGCAAATTTGAAATTCATCTCGATAATTAATGAATTACTCATATTCACGTCACTCATATTTTTAGTCTTAATTATCCAATAATAGATTAATTTGGTGATAATAACGGTAATAACACAGTCGATTATGTTGGTTTAAACGATAAATTTAGAAAATTAACTAATTCTATTATAATAGGCGAGATTCAACAAAAATTCAAATAGAAAATCACAAAATTAGATCGTTGTTTTGTTCTTAATTATGTTGTAATAAAACAGATCAGTCGGCGATAAATTCCTAGTATTCTCATCAATATTCGTACTAAAACACGAAAATCAATCATTTACTACAATCAATAAATCGAATTTACCTCATTTTAATCTTCGTAGGTGCCCTAATTTGTGTCCATTGCGATACACGATGTTGATTCGTTATCATTAAACCCATTACAGTAATCCATAACGAAAACATTATTGTCTCCTCACGACCTGTCCAATTATCGAGAAATATCTGCGAGAAACTCAACCATTCTGAAGCTTCATTAATATCATTCAAATCACCGAAATATTTCAAATAATTCTCGTGTAGAAAATTAATAAATAATTGTGGTTTAATTGAAAATTCGTCAATTAGTTTATCTAAATTACAATCTAAACGCCATGTATTATTCGATTCGTTTGTAATACGTTTCGGATTCAAGACTCTACCTAAACTGTGGAATAAACCCAAATTCTCATCACGTTGCATTGTTTTAACTTTCGTTATCGTAGTATTGTTACGTTTACGTTTACGTTTCTTATCAACAATTTCATCCTCTATCGGTAAATCGTTAGAACCCAACAAACTAGCGAAATAGAATTGATTTATTGCCGATCTTATATCACCATTTGATGTTGTTAGAATCGCTTCAATTGTGGAATTTGTTGGTAGTTTAAATGAATCACGATTCGATTCAATGAAATTTTGGGCCCGTTTCAATGCGATTTTCATCAATGTTGGAGCACACGAATTGAAATGAATCGGTGTTATTTGAAAACGATTCAATATCTCTTGCGGGAATAGCGATTGTATCAACGTTATGCCTTTATCGTTACAAATATCGGTGCAAATGAACACGATCGGATGGCCGTTTTTATAATAAACCTCCCTAAAATTGCCACAATTACACAAAGTTTATGGAAATCGATCGAAATTACTCTAAAATATTGTGGAATTCTTCGGGTTTTCGCAGTATAGCATTCGGGAATTCTTCAATCAATATCAACTTCTTATCGTTATTATCACAGAAAATCGAATTGAATTTAGATTCGTTCAAAAACTCCCGGAAACGTTCGATTTGATTCTGTCCATAGACAACATCGAAATCATAATCCATCGGATTTAGCCATTCGGTAATCCGGATATTCGATTTTTTACACAACACGTTAATTGTTGCAGATTTACCAGCACCGGTAGGGCCAGTTAGTACAAGCAGTGATGTAGTCGTCTAGAAAATCAGCAATTAGTTTACAATTCGTATAATTTTAGACGATTTACTCTGGTTTTGGGGCGATTTATAACGTTGTTTTCTAACCAAATTTCAACTTCTTTGATTTTCTTCGGGTGCACGGCTAAATCCGGTGGTATTTGCGGTATTAAAGCTGCATTAAAATTAACATTACACTGTTTTCTTCTAGTTGTATTCGTCAATTTTGAGTTCTTCAGTTTGGACGCACGAACCGGTATTGGTTTCGAATCTTGTTCCGAGACTTTACCGAAATCAAAGTTGCACCATTTCTATAAATTAATTTCTAATTAATTTTGTTGATTTTAATAGATAATTACTTACATTTCCGGCTTTTTTCATGTTTTTTCCTGAAAATAATGACTGACATTTGAACAAGATTTTAAACTGACATTAGTAATTGTAGCCAATATAATAGCATAAAAATCACCAGAAATGTGAGGTTATGTTGATTCTTGATTTGACTTATACTCCATCTACAACAAATCAATCAGGCGAGTTTAATCAATTGAAGCAACAAATCTATCCAATTAAATATAGAATGTTCGATAAAATTTTTAAATTGAAATAAATTATAAGGCTAATTTTACAGTTTTATAATTTGCGACAATTAGATTCACTTTGTTAAATTTGAGTTAAGCCGACCAAATCTCACTAAACTGGTCGTATATGACATGGCGATTGATGTGGTAGCCAACTTAACGGTTTAAAAATCACTAATAATTGAGGTTAGATTGCTCCTATCAAATTTGATTAATTCACAAGTTTAGAAGTGAAACACCCGGTTGAAATTCGGTAAATTTCCGCGAAATTCTCCCAGAAATCCCAATTTACTCCCGTATAATTGTTGTTTTTAGTTAAAAACAATGGATAAACTAGAAAATCAATTATTACAAGTAACAAAAACGATCGAACAACAAGTGGATGCAACAATTGATCAAATCGACAATTTGAACGTTAACGATTTGGAAGAAATTCGTAAAGCACGCCGCAATGAATTGAAGAAACAAGAGGCTAAACGTACCGAATGGTTGAACAACGGTCATGGTAATTACGAGGAATTAGCGGAAGAGAAACAATTCTTCGATACGATCAAGAAGAGCGAAAATGTCGTGGTGCATTTCTATCGAAATACGTCAGAACGTTGCCGTATTGTTGATAAACATTTAAAAATCTTAGCACCCAAACATATCGAGACGCGTTTCGTTAAATTGAACGCCGAGAAATGTCCATTTCTAGCCGACAATTTAAAAATTAAAACATTACCGACGCTAGTTCTAGTTAAGAATAATGTAATGGTTGATAAAATCATCGGTTTTACTCAATTGGGTAATCGGGATGATTTCACGACGGAAACGTTGGAATGGCGAATTGCTCAGAATGAATTGATTGAGTACGATGGTGATTTGAGCGTACCGCCGTATTTACAAGAGAGAAAACCCGAGAAAAGCCACAAGAAAATCAGAGATAGCGCCTATAATCGCGACGATGACGATTTAGATATCGATGATGAAATCGTCGTAAATAAGGATGTTGAAGCGATTAAAACCCGATTACAATCGACGGAATTAACAGCGGAAGAAGCCGCCGAATTAGGCCTCGATGAATAGACCCAAAATTATACAATTAACTTATATTTATCGCTTATTTTATAAATTGATTTAGGCCATTAGCACCACCGGCTCCTTTTCTCGTCTATCTTTAATTCTCTCTGTAAAACAATTTGTTAAAATTTTTATATTTTCTCTTAATAAATTATTAACCTTTTTCCGGCGTTTCAACCGGTTCATTGTCGATGATTTCCGGTTCTTTGGCGGGCACATCCGGTAGTTGTTCTCTGATAAGTTCGGCGAATTCATCCTCAACAGCCATCTCGTCGTCATCGGTCAATCCGCCACTCAATAGCGCACTAATCTCCTCTTGTTTCTCAACACCTTCTCGAGTCTCATCCAGTATCTTCTCAATATCGGCAATTTTCAACGTTTCATTGATTTGTTTCAATGCATCATTGCCCTGTTTCAAACCGTCAACAACCTGCAATTCGACTTGGGCAAATTCTAAATCGTGCGTTAATCGTTCCAAATTCTCCAATTGATTATCGGTCTTCTTCAAGATTTGTTCTTGATAGCGTTTCTTTCGCAATAATAGTTTCGCCCGTCTAGAAAATTTCGAATTATTTCGATAGAATTGTTGGGTTAATAGAAACGTACTCTTTTTGGCCTTTGTTTAATAGTTTCTTGGCTAATTCCCGGTCCGATTCCAGGGCTAATTCAATACGTTTTTGGTATTGTTTTAATTTATCTCGTTGTTGTTTCAATTGCTGTCAAAATTAACAAAAACAAACAATTGTATTAATTAATATTTCTAAATTACCAATACTGCTTTATCTTGGTGGGTTATACGCGAAACTGGCTTCTTTTTTCCAAAAATAATTCCCATTTTATCGATAATTAAACTAATTCAGGAACAAAAACAATTTATAAAAGCTAGGTTATGTTGATTGTTGGATTGTCAAATCATTGATTATAATAATAAGAGATGGCGCCACTATCGACCCCAAATAGTTGAATAACTTTAAAACGTGCCTTCTATGCTAGAAAAAGACAACAATAAGTGGGTATTTGCAGCTTTATCGCACTCATTATCTTAAACGGAAAATATTGCAGGGGTGAATTTTCTTTGTTTTTATTTAATTGATAAGTCTTCGTAATATCATCTGGAACAATTAAGCGTTAATAAATGGATATTTTATGGTAATTTTCCACCTTTATTTATGGTTTATTTTGCGTAAAAATACATATATGGATTTCTTCTTAAAGGCTAACAAAACTATGTTCTGATACAATTACAAATTAAAAAAAAATTATTCTTAAGTAGCTTTAAATTATAATAAAATTAAGAAAAATGAAATGCACATACGACGAAAGGATTTATTTTCAAGTCCAGCTCAAAAATTAACAAATACTGGTCATGAAAAGAAAAAATTAATGATAAATACCAACAATTTATTAATTTGTATTTTGATTTCGTTTTTTTTTGTTTCAAATCGATTTATAGATTTCTTTGTAAAAAGCATTAAAAATTTTGTTGAAAAAGCGTTTCGATTATTCATAAAAATAACTTAAACGAATCAGTGCAATTCTATTATAAGCTATCGTTATTAGCTTAAGAATTGCAATGATTCTATGAATTTCACACTCTATTTTTTCTTTTAAGGATTGTTAATAATTATTAAAAAAATATAATTATTTTATAATTTCGTTTGAATTTATGTTTCTGATAATATTGGGATCGATGTTGTAAATACTGGCGTTTCTAATTCTATTCGGGCTGTTGTTTTTAAGCCCAATTGATTTTTTATATGACTAATAATATCTTGATCAGCTGGACAACTTTGACGGAACGCCTCTAATTCGTACATATTAGCCATATATTGCCATAATGCTTGGAAACGTGTTGGTATTTCGAATTTACGAAATGCTTTTGCACCTATACGTATATGTTGTAAACGTGGCATTAATTCACAATCAAAACATGACATTGTATCACCAGTTAAGAAACGTGTACCGCGTTTTGCCAAAAAATCATTGATACGTTCTAAATGTGATAATAATGGTTGGCTTGCCTCCTTTGTATCAGGCGATTCGAATTTTGTTACATACATTTTGAATTTTGTATATAAATTTTCAATCAATGTCGCCACTTCTTTATCCTGAAACATCAACAAAATCAATAGAAATTACATACTCAATATTCCTCCAGAAACTCCTAATAATTGAACTTATAAGACAGAACAGTGAAAAACCGCTTTAGTACTATAAATCTTAGTTCACCCTATATATTCACTTACTTGTACGAATAGATTATGACCACCGGGTACATTTTTCATAATATGTCTTTCGATTTTCTCATTCTCCAATATGGCCATACCGCGATCAATTAATATTGGTGGTGGTGTTGCTTCGAAATTCGTACGAAAATCTGGTGGTGGTTTTTGCATATCAACAGTTGTTACTTTCAAACTGATCGTTTTTAATTCAGCCAATAGATACAATTCCATAAAATATTCTTGACAAAATAGACAAGCACCCTTACGACGACCATCTATTGTTGATGCCTACAAATAAATAATCAATAATTATAAACTAGATTTGATGAAATTAAAAAATTATTCATCGGTTATTTAGAACGAAAATGCAACGAATAGAAATAAAGTAAAAATGCAGGTCATTAGACCTGAAAAAAAGAACAGAGTGTTACGGTACATGTTTGTTAGTCATCTTCATAAAACATGCAACAATATAGAAATGGACAAATAAAAGAAATGTTCAACAATTCTAACAACAGTAATACTTTTGAATAAAAAGGTGTGTGTGTATAAATAAATAAAAAAGATCATGTCCTGGATTTTTATAATGACATAAATTAGAAACATTCACTTTTGTTATGCTTTTATTCTGTATTTAACCAACTTCATCATCTCTATTTCTAATTAACTGGTGTTGTAATTTTGAGTTTGAGAATCATACAAATATCTCATTATTTTTATGATTTTCTTATCTCAAACACTAGTCATAAGTGACATCATTTTATAAGCCAAATGGATGATTGCATTAATTTTATCTTGGGGTAAATCCTTAGATAGTAAATTAATCCAGGTTGAATATTTGTGGCACACACATTTTTGACTATTTTATTTCTATAATGGGGTAGAAAATTGCAAAAGAATCCACAATTACAACCCCAACAAGACTATAATTACCAGATGATTTAAAAAATATTTTCAAGATTTATAAGCTAGTCCCTAGGGAATATTTGAGCAAGATTAGATCATAGTCCTTTGGAAAGTTGCTGAAAAACTATGAAAGTCTAGAAGATCATTACTGGTACGTGGAAAAACAGGAAAATTTGCTCTCAGAGGCTGAAAAATGCTTTGAAAAATAAATAAAATCGCGCTACATCAAAGGAAATATCATCAATTGCTGATAAAATCGATTTTGCAAGGATATTTTAGGAATTCGATTATCATTATCAGATTAAAACGATTTTCGCCCAATTTCCAACAAGCTATGAAGCTCTAATTTTGCAAAAATGTTCGTTACAAACTATAAAATATTTTTTAAATTACAAGGTGCACTTCCCGATATGAAAATCCCGAACAATTTCTATTATTAACTTACAGTTTATGTAGGAGAATTTGGCAGATATTTCTGTAAATTTTGATAATTTCAAAAAAAACATTTGATCTCAAAATTTCCTCTTTTTGTCATCATTCTACTGGACAGTTGAATTAAAAAGAAATTGAGCTTTCCATTTTTAACAAATTTTAAAACATTTACACCTAAATAGAATTTATTTTAACGAAATCCTACTATTATTTCAAATATAGACGTACTTGAACTTTATTTTATTATTGAAGATAATTATTACCTTTAATTGATAGGTGTCAGTCGTTTATTAATTAGAAATTTAATGTATTTAGATTTTCAATGGAAATTAAGACTTCTTCAATGAACATCTGTGCTTTTGAAAGTTGTCCAATATCTTCAAAATTATCCTAAATTATCATAATGTTATATTATCAATAATTTCGACTTTCTATCAATTAATAGGAGATATTTTAAATTTCAAACTACAACACCTATACAGATGTTGACTGTTTCCAACAATAATTTTATTTCAACAATAAAATAAGGTAATTCTAAATCGAGAAAATCACATATAAACAAATCTCTAATGTGGGTTAAGTTTGAAATGTTGAAAATAGGGAAAATTACAATATTTTCAATTCACAAATAGCCACTAACTAACCGAAGAACGATTGAAATTATTTTCAATTATCTGCTTCATTAACTCCCCTATTGCTTTAATTTTTATAAATTTTCCAACTTTCATTCATATGTTAAACAATTTTATTAAAATTTCCAATTTCTATTATAAATGCAAACAATAATTAATCATTCTAATCAATTTTTAGAATTTATTTGATGGCAATAAAATCGTTCCCATACCACATAAAAGGATATAAGAATAAACCATTAATAACAAATAATAATATTTTTATAGTTCGATATTCTAAAAACACTCTCATTAAAAATTGTATTTTCTATCAAGTAAAACAAGATTTGACCGTATTAAGATATGTGAAAGTTCACGGAAAAAACTCAACAATTTTCCTGTTTTCATCGATTAGATTTGTCTTGTTAATTGTCATTTTGAGTGGAACTTTCTTCACTTATCCACACCGTATGCTTGACTTAAGTATTCTTAATTTTGATTATTGAACGAGTGATTCGAAATTTATTTCAAGATGTAAAATGACGCAAAGAACTGAACTACCAGGTCTAAATTCTGATCGAATAATCTCTACACTCCTATAAATTTTTGAAATATTTTTTGGGTCGCTTGCCTAATACTAGGCGTTATCATTAGAACTAGAAACAATTAAGTGAACCACACGGTATATGTTTATTTATCTATCCGTTTATTAGAACGATTAAAAAAAATACACATATGAATAACGTCAATGCTAAATACGTTCGTTACGTAAGTTATTGTATTAACATAATTTATCTTTTAACGAATAAAAAAATAATAATAGAAGGGGAAAATATCGAATGAAGATGCGCTGGTTAATGTTTTGAAGGTAAACATTACTCATCCATAACATTCTATTGTTAACAACAATATAATTTTATAATTTTTCTATTTTTTTTTTTCAACAATAATAGTCTTTTATAATTTCATAATTTTAATTTAATAAAGGTTAACAAATCATAATTGAACGTAATCAATGTAATAAAAGAAGGTATATTTAAGGCAAAAACCATACGTGTACAAATAAGTAAATTACCGTTTTTAGTGAATTAGACAACAATAGAAACAATGAAACCACACCTAAATTGTGGGTGTTACGAAAATTTCAATCCGATATCGGTTAATTTTTCTTATTTATTTATTACACATTCTATCTTTTAAAAAATATAGAGATAGAGAGACATTGTTAACAAACACGTATAAAAACCAGGTGTAGTGTATTTGTCAAATATTAATAAAGATAAGTAAGGAGAAGTTAATTAACCATGCCTAAATATAGATTGAGTTATTAAGTAAAATCGAAAACTTTCTTCTTTTTTAATCTTCTATTTAAAAATCCAATAATACATATAAATAACGATCATCTTAGGTCAGTTACCCTCGATTTTATTTATATTTGTTCTGAAGAATTATAGAGAAAGTCTCTTTTATTATTAATTTTTGTATATTCAATAATTTCGAATAACTTTAGTTTATTTAAAACAACATGAATTTGTATAGAAAATTTAAAAAGAAATCTACACAAAATACCGTTACGAATTTTGTTAATTGTGCTACAATTATTTCATACGGGAATCTGTAATTATGTAACTTTTTTTTTTATTCTATATCTTCATTATTCTTATTATTTTTAGAACTATATAATTATTCCGTGTTGTTTTCTTTTATTACTTTTTACAAAAATATATTTTCTAATTATAGTTTATAATATTTATTATTATTATTATTAGAATGTATGCATATTATGAATAATTTATTACATTTGAAACCCATAAATAATTATTGAGACGTATTGAGATACATGGTGGGCCAAAAGGGCAGCCTATTCAAAGAAGTTCTAATTGATGGAAGTTTACTGATATTTTCCCTATTTTCCACGATTCTTGGATAAAAAACTATTGTGAAAGACTTCTAGTCATTTTCCATTAATTTACGTGAAGCGATTTTTCAGCAATTTTCCAATGAACTACAAACTTCTAATTCCACCAAAATACTACCAAACGACTAATTTTCTAGTAGTTGTAAATCAAATTTATGAAACTTCACTCAATTAGAAGTTCTTATTTGTTTATATTTGCGTAGAATAACGAAAACACAGAGGAAGAAATCTAGTTTACAAGTCTACATTTTATTTAAATTTGGAATTTTATTTATTCAGTACATTTGGTCGTTTCAGTTCCATATTTAAATAAAACCTACTTGGTTAGAATTAAAATTATGCTGTAAAAACTGATAAACTACGATATAAGTGCTTATAAGTACCGTTTTTAAACAGATTTTTGGGGTCTAAATTATATAACTCCAACTTTTTTTTAAGTACGGTTTTCCTTATTAGAGATTATAAACGATAACGTAAAACTAGTGGAAGGTCTAGGTAGTCAATCGTTAATAACTTTCTTTTAATAAACATTCAAGGATATAAAATAGAAATTTTCTACGACTATTTTGATTTAGAAGAAATTAATAATGTTGATACTGACAATCATTAAAAATGATTCTTTTTTGACAAATTTGCTCTTTTAGTTCAAGTTATTTCTCACATATGCCAAGAATTAAAAACTATGACTTGGCTGTTTGGAAACAGAAGTAAGTTTATTACAAAAACAAAATTAAAAAAAAAAAATTTAGTCGTGTATTTCCCAATACTAAATCTCAACTTAAAAGTTAAGTCGGTCAAAAAAACAATTTTCTTTGATTATAGTATACGTTATTTTTCGTCTTTAGAAACATTAATTAATTAATGGAAAATTTTGATTATAGTAATTTGTTATATTTGAAAGTAAGTCAAATCTTTAAGTGGTCCATTTTTGAGCGAAAATAAGAAACTGAATTTAGAGAAAAAAAAAACAGAATTTCACCCATATTTTCTCTACAAAATCATATTAAATATCTATTATTACCTTTTTTTGAATAAAAATCAAGATAAAGTAAATTTACTCTACTACAATACGTAGATAAATACGAAAAAATATAACATAACCATATTTAGAATCAACTCCATAATATTCCATTTAAATAACCGGTTTTAAAGCATATTTAATCACTCAATTGTTTTAAATTATGTAAGAGATTATAGTGTTGTTTAAACAATAAGAAAATCTAAAGAATTTGGAGCAAATAGAAATTTTATCCACAACGATAAGACTAAATTCGTTAAAATAGACGGGACAAACAACAATTGAGACAATTATTTAAGTATTTTAAGAATTTGTAGGGTAGATCCTGGAAAATATTTCAGCAAAACTGTAATTTTTTAACCCATTGAGTAATTAATGAATTTTCACTAACCAACTACACCCACGTGTAACGCTAGTGGATTTTTACAAAATCCACTGGTGAAACACAAAAAAAAAGATCTTTAGTCACTCTGAATCGTTTTACATGCATATTCGGTTGATGCAAATCAGGATTAAAGAGGTTTTTCATCAATCTTATTAAAAGATTGGCATATTTATTTAAAAATTTCTAAATAATCGATAAAAACTAGGAGAATTCTATGATAGACACGTTGTATTATAAAAAATAAAGACAATTGTGTAAAACATGACCCAATTAATTCCCAACCAAATTATTTAACATTGAAGAAAGGAATGAAAGTAAAAAAATAAGGTCCATAGAAAAGAATGTGAGAAATCTTTTGTTTCGACATTCTAAATTTGTAATGTTCTTTGACCGAAGAAGTCTTTAAAAAAAGGGAATCTTTAAAGATTTCTCCCTCATTTAAATACTTAAAACAATGAGGATTTTCATTGGAAATACACAACTTGACATATCTATTTTTTTTTAATGTTAGGAAATTCCGAATTACAGATTTTTTGGGTTTCTTTAAACGTGTATTTCTTGAGTTTGTGACTTTTCAATTATTCTAACCTTGTGCGAAAAACTTATATAATTCCCTAGAAAATTGCGTAGAAGACCTGTTAATTTCCAACTAGCTATAAAACTGGCTTGAGAAATAATTTTTGTCAAAGTAAACACTAATAACAATAGAAAATAAAATTAATTAAAACAAACAGTTTTTGTAGAAGTAAAAAAATAATAAAAGGCATAAGTTTCAACTTTCTGCTTTGTAAAATCATCTTAAATCTTATTAGTTTGAATGAATAAGTATTATTATCATCTATCTCTGTCAGACATAGGAAATAAGAAAAAAATTGAAGGAAACAAAGTCTCACATTTTTAATTTTAATAAAATTTGCATTTCTAGCCTTCAAACGAATGCAATTCATTTTTGCATTAAACAAAAATTGAAACAGTTATTTTCCGTAATAAATAACAATTTCTAAAGGCCTTCTTTCCAATATTTTTTCGTTCTTTAAAACAACAAATTTGCTTTTATTTTGTCTAACTGAATCCAATTGAAAGATGCTGGATCCTTGAAGTTAGCGATCTTCTCCTCTATCAAGAGGTTTACAGCAAAAAGTGACTCATTGATTGAATTGAAACTAGAAGACCATGACACATACCACTATTATTACCATTACCAATTTATTTTTTGTTAAAAATGCAAATCACATCATCAAAGGTCGTCATTTTGAATAATACAACAACAACAAAAAAAAACCATAAACCTCTACGAATTACCATTCTATCGACGCAATTGGGTTAAAAATAGAATTTATATAAGAAACCATTGATAACATGTGGTTTTCCTTTTTTGAATTTATCGTTAAAATTAATCATTAAATCTAAAGACAATTCAAATATACCGCCAATTATCAAAGAAGAACGATTGGTCGATTTACCCTATCGTTTGTTTGCACGATTTTGTTCGTTTTTCAATTGTTTCGATAAAACAAACTATTTTTAAAATTACCGTATCGTTTAAGAAATTCGCAAATACTTTCAATTAAACATCGTTATCATTATCGTCGATAATTGAGTGGTTTTTTTGTTGACAATTTGTTGGAAAAACTAAAAAAGCGTATCTAATAAAGATCAGTCTAGTAGGCACGCCCGTAAAACAATCGAAATATTTGACAGAATCTAACAAAAAAACTCCACGATTAGAAATTGTTGTACTGTTTCGTTAAAATAGCGAAATTCTTGTTTTTCCAGCGATTTTAATAACAAAATGGAACTTACACGGATAATCAATTCGATTTCTGGTACATCACCGTTGTCGGTATGGCCATTCTCTGCTACTTCGTCCGACATTGTTGGTTATCTCGATTTAAGTTAAAAAACTATAAAAAAATAATCTAATTAGAAGAATATTAATAATTTAGATTTATTTATGAACTAACACACTAAAAAAGGCACTGAATTAACAATCAAACGGCTACGAAAGCCACCACTTCACTGATTTGTCGTTGTCGTCTAACTTGTGACTCGGTCGGATACAAAATGACAGACTGATTACTACAACGACAGACCGCTAGATGGCGACCTAATTTTTAAGAAAAACTTATAATTTTAACTAATTTCGACTAATTTGGCTCATTAAAATAACAATTTCTATCATAATAACCATTATTATTAATGTTAAATAATTATATATGCATTTAATTTATTATTTTGAATATAATTAAATCTAGGTGTGAGGTAGGCAACCAGTTAAACTTATTTGGGCGCGAAATTCAAATCTTTTGGAATATCGAAAGAGGATTACGATTATTTCCAGTTAATTTGGTAAATTCTGATCCTGTTTATTAGATTAAGCGTCTATATGGTTTAAATCGAATTGAATCCCCTCTAATTGTATTATTTTTAGATTAATTCCGTGGATAGAAATCGTACATTTCATCAATTTCACCCCTAATTTTTCCAAATTGACAAAAAAATTGATTCAACTAACGAATATTGACATTATAATAGAGCGTTATATAATATATTCTTGTTGATTACTGGCTCGTGTTCCACCCCCGGTTCGAACTGAACATGTTATACCCGTAGATTTTCGCCCCCGTTTGTAATATACGAGTGAACACATATGCTGGTGGCAGTCGTTGTAGTCAGCTTGTTTTTAATAATAAACGTTATGTTAGCAGTTCGATTTTTACAGAGTTGAGACTGTAATAGAATCGAAAGTTGCGCGATTTAATAGGGTAGTGGCGGTATAGCAACCCTATCGGTTTGGAAATTATAAATCTACGGGTGGATTATCATCAAAATCCGTATTTATAAGCGTAAAAGTGTAGAAACAGCAGTTTTTTAAGCATAACTTATATTTGGTAAATATTCCTATGTTGAAACAAAGGTAGAGCTTGTAATAAACTCAATTTAACAGTTTAGATGAATTCAACACACGTAATCTAGTGGTGGTTTTTTTGCCAATGGTAATAACGTGCATCAATTGTAGACGAGGGGCTCAAAACAAAGCTAACGTCAAAGTTTCCAATACTGCTTAAATCTCAAAGAAGTTGGATTCGTTTTTGCGGCTGTGGAAAACTTTCCAACGGTGATGTTTATAAAATAAACATGAACTTAAGTATAAGTGTTGCGTTATTTGTGAGTCGAACGATTTGAATTCAAAGTACATACATTCATACATATTGACAGGCGTTTTTTCTTTTCTTTTTCTCGGATTTAAACCGACACCACCGCCAATAAACCGTCGAGATTCCCAGTCATGGTCGATATATCGATGACATTTGGATTCTATTTGTGTAAAACATGAAATCTGGGACTGTTTTCCGATACATATTGTATACGTGACTGGGCGATCGCTGATGTGGCTCAACTCCCCCATCAAACTCCGCCACAATTTTTTATTTATCGACAAAAAAGAGACTTGAAACAATATTAAAGAATCTCCACTATTAGATTTTGGATCCAGATTGGGATTAAGCAATCAGAAGTTTCCAAGATTAAGCCAGACAGTCAGACAATTTATAGCCGAATGTCGCCGAATATTAGACAGATCGGAATCTTTATAGAAAAATACGATTTTATAACTCGACTATGATCATTTATCTCAACGTTGGATGTTGAGAGAAACAATATATTTTCGAAATTTGATCATAAGGCGACTAGACGAAAAACGACAACGAAATTCCTACTGAATTGATAGATTGTGGAAATTTGCGATTGAAATACGTGTGGAAATCGATGGATTTTCTCCACACAACTTCACGAAAGGGAAAAAATACAATTTTCAATTGACACATTGAATTTTAACTTGTAGATCGAGAAAGATTCGTGCTATTATTTCAGACTTGGCGTTTTTTTGATTTAAGATTCTATTCGAATAAAAGTGGAGGTAACAGGTGTACGAAACGAGTTCGGATCGGGACTATAAGAGGCGATTTGATATACAGATGGTGGATCGTGACTAGATCCATTTATAGTTATAGATATTATATCGATATAACAAATCATATCGATGGATATGATTTTTCTTCAACAATTCTCCCTAATTTTTCAATTTCATGCGACTTGCTTTACTAGAAACCGATCGATCCGTCTTTATTTCATCATTGAATTTCACCATTCCCAACAAAAATCTAATTTAGATGATTGCAACTGGAAATTTTAAGCCAAAGAAGTCCAAAAGTGCCTGGAATTAAATCGACAAAAATCAAGATGAGTTTATTAGAGAAAACAGTAAAGAATCCTCAAAAATTCGATTAAAAGTCTAATTCATCGTTAAAATTACCAAAAATTGGAAATTTATCCGATGAGCCGGCGCATCCACCATTTTTACAACAAACTTGTAATTCTATCAATCATCGCAGATTTGAAATTGAATATCCAAAAATTTTACCCTTTCTTTGTTTAAACCCTCTTTTGTTGAGTTAAAACTTCCCTAGTTTTATCCACGGACTACAATTTAGGGCCGAAACTCCTAAGTGTAGATTAAACATTTAAAAATTCAACAAATTTCGCAATAAAATTTAAAAAATTTACTCTAAAATTGAAAGGTTCGCTAGAATCGATGAGTAAGGTTTAATAGTCCCGGCGCATCCACCATTTTTACAACAAACTTCTTGCAATTCCATCAATCATGTAGCAAATTTCCAGTTGAATATCTAAAAATTTCCTGCCATTTCTTTGTTTAATCTCTAGAGATTAATCTATCTCTCTTTTGCCCTTTGTCTTGTATTGTGGACTAGAATTCGTAAATTGAAACATCCCAAACTTCACCCAAAAATAGATATCAAACCGTATAGTATACGCTTATCAATCCACCCCTATTTGTGTCAGTCAGGATAGCTGTTAAACTCTGACAGTCAGTTAGTCACAGTGGCTGGCTTCAACCAGCACTACCACCCTGACTAGAACCACCACCACCACCACTATAGGTCGTTGAATTTCGTACGTAAATTTCACGACAACGAATTTATTTTTTTCGTATAAATTTCGAAAGTAAGAGGCGCACAATGTGTAGTTTCACTGTGTCACATAAGTTCTCATAAAGCTGACAACGACCAGGTGATATTTCATACGTGTATGGCAACTTTATTGCGTACAATTTGCAGTTTGTTTGATAAATTGCCAAATCACTCCTATATCACAATGACAAGTTAACGTTAAAATTGCCTTATTTAAAAACAATGAGTTTCCCATTTAATTTATTGTAGATTTTCGTCTTCACCCCGGTTTTCACATCATTATCTCGTATTGAGCAACATATTCATTGTTAGTTTGTATTAAGTATTTAGATCTAGGCCGTCAGGGAGGAAATCTGGGCATAAAGGGGGATGAGACTAGATGGCGCGCATTCATTCCACAACTAAATCTAATGGATGATTTCAAGTGTATAACAGTTAATCTAAGGTGAGCCATCTTTCCACTATCCAGTTAATAGGGGTGGGAATTTTAAACAGATCCCTCTATGTCTATCTCTATCTTCTATCTATTTTCTCTTGTTATTTGCTCCTCTTTTATCACGATATCCAACTGAACAATGTCTTGGGAATGGTGGTGGTGGTATAATTGAGTTAAGGGATGATAGCTGGTATTATAGCATTTATTCTAACGGCATTTGAAACAGACAGACTACAGTCTAAAGTTGGACATTAATTTAAATAAAGCAAACCCAAAAATTCTCCACAACACGATGAAAAATGATATAAAACATTGATGTTTGTTCTTTTTCTGTTCGTCTATTTGGTGGTTAGTAATAGTTATGTCTTAGAGATAGCCAACCTCGAGGGACTTGTCAGATGTCAGTGTCACTTCTTGCATTTCACGGACGCAAGATATGAAAGAGCTCTATTAAAGCAATGCTCCTGGCCACGTAACACTATCACATTTCCCCCATAGGACCCAAAAACATCTCTATATTTTGATATATTTTACAAACAAACGATGAAAAACGTCCTGTTTAGTTACAACATTGTCTCGTCTAGGCGAATAAATTGATCGAAATCCAGACGAAATCATCTTGACAGATGGGCTTTAAAGACTGACAGACTAGGAAAAGTTTCCAATATTTGCATAAAGACTTTGTAAGATCGTTACAGCAGGGGGTGGGTTTCTTTGCGTGTATGTGCCGGGGTGACAAATTAAATCCATACTATTACGTCAAATACATCAATCCACAATGACGTGAGACGGTGACGGTGATGGCCCACGATTTGGATAAATTGTCTATTTACACATGAGAATGAAATTCAGTGGTATTCTCTAACGTCTTACAGTTTACAACTGTCAGTATTCAGCGTTGTCAGGGCAACAAGTTAGAGCCAACGAGTTAGAGAATACCATCAGCGTTATTGTAGTCACGAATATGATTATAGGATAAGTGACAAAGACACAAGTGTCCAATTTGACGCATTTCACTGTATTGTTTCTCGATTATTTTGCATTTTTGTAGGGTAATTTGTATTAGTTTTCAGTTTCAGCAAATTCTACTGTTATTATCATCGTTATTATTGGGAGGGTAGAAATAACAATATTTTAAAAGCGGAAATTTAAACTGTAACAAGCATATTACGTTAATCAGAATTAATGGATGAAAATAAATATGGAAAAAAATACAAATACACCCTATTTCCCCTAAATTATCCATTGTATTGTAAGTACCATAGATTTTATTTTTTTGTGTTTCCAGATTTCAACAAATCGATACTTCAATGGATCGTATTCTGCAACTTTCTAGAAATAGTAACTATCCGATCTTTGGATAATTACTCAGTAAACAGACCTTAAAAGTTTGGTGTAATAAAGAAAACGCACGATTTCATGCCGTAACTCTTTAATCTTAAACAACAAAGTCACTTATTCGTATTTTTAATAATGCGATACTTAATGAAATTCTCATCGTCATCGTTCATGAATGTCCGAATTATTTTGAACGGGACAACGATACATTGTGCATTTTTGAAAATCTCTTGCATATCAACAACATCATTTTGGCATATTTCAATGATTTTGAATTTCCGCAATTCGGATAGTTCATGATTGAAAATTTCGAATTCATAATAATATTTTTGCGCCTGTTTCTGTTGGCCGATAAACTGGAATACCCAATAGACCATCTGTTCGTTTGTATCGATTTTGCATTTATACCAAAATAATTGTTGACAATCGTAATACGAAACGATACGTACATCGATAAAGTCCTGTTTTAGACGCAATTTCAACTTCTTACGGTTCTCCATGTGGTTCAACATTTGTTTGTTGTGATTCTTAACGAAATGCTGGTATAAATCTTTGTAATTGCCATGCCATGTGCATTTCCAATTGGCGATACGGCGGCCTTCGCACAAGAAACGCCGATACCGACACTCGGCTTCATGTTCTTGTTTCTCATGTTGGGCCAAATAGAATGTACAGCCTCGTTCAACGAAATAACACGGCGTCTTGCATTTGTTGACAACATTATCGATGAGACTCTCCAAATCGAAACCGCGTATCTTTGTCATTATGCCACGACAACGCGGACATTGGCCGATACGATTCTTTGTTATACAATTTTGACAACTGCCGTGGCCGTTTTCGCATAGAAGAATCGGCGCTTTCATCACCTCTTGACAAATCGAACATCCGATAATCTTCTCGGTGGCCATTCTAACTAATTCTAAAACTAATTAGAACTAAAATTCGACTAATTATTGTTATTTTTATTTGATAAACTTACCGTCATATAGAAATTACACCGATTAAATTCACTTACAATTGACAATTGTATTTATCTGTGCGTTAGAAAAAACGAGACGTTGCGACGTAACAACTGCATAGATCGTTGGGTAAATTCCCGACTATCAACAGATACAGTGTTGCCGCGTTGTATAATAACAGAAGAAGTTAAGTCTAAGTTTCTAGATTGTCGATACAAAATAATTATGATTTAAATCGGTACTAACTCACCGAATTTTTGTATAGAAAGGCGCGAATTTTAGTAAAAATAGTCTAATTTTGTACATTCATATGAAAATTAGTAGATGTGGCAATGTCGATTTAGTTAAAAATAAAATCATTACAACGAAGGTCAGTGAAAACCAACAAAATTAGTGCTTTATCAATAAACATTCTTTTAAAAATGCGATAAACGAACTGTAATGAGTCACGGTACTTTAGTATCTTATTTATATAATAATAATAATAGAAAGTGTTATATTATTATTAATTATTTGATTAATTAATAATTAATTTCGATTACTCATTACCAAGACGACTGGAAAATCCTTCAATTTGCTATCGACTAGTTTTATTGTAAACAGCTCAAAATTTCCACCACGTTTTCCAAAATTATGCAGCTTGAACTGCCCTTTCTAACAAGTCCAAATGTTTGAGTTTTGAGCGGAAAATAGGGGAGGAATCGCTTATCAAATTTCAACATTTTTTAATGAATCCAAACGGGATTTTTCGGGTGGAATGCGCTGTATAATTTGCAATTTTTTCCCGATATTAATGTGAAAACTTTCCGAATTTATGTTAACAATCTCCCAATATCAATATTTAACTAATTTTCGTAGTAGATCGAAGCTAAAATGTGGTTAGTTTTATTACTTTCGAATCTTAAACAATTCCGAATCATAATTGGATTAAAATGAACGACGACGACGGCGACAAAATCAAATTAGTGTACGATCCAAAATACAACCAAGCCAGATAGAAGGGGGTGGAGATTTTCCGGTTTTTATACATCAAACCAAGATCTAAGTGCAAAATTTCCCATTATCAATAAAGTTTCAGTTTCCCAAGCGAAATACACCCCTATATACGGCAATTTCCGTCACTATAGAAATCCAACAATTGATTGTAAATCTACCACTATTGTTTAGTTTATGGTTCCAGTCTAACAACATTCAAAGGAAAAAATCTATTAAATCATACAATAAGGGGTGGTAAATTCAAAAATACGCATAATAAGACGAATCATGTTCAATAAATGTCCATTTGATAATAGTGCCATTCATCCGTCCGAGGATTTAGATCGGATTATCGTTGGCTTAGATCGAATTGATTGATTCAATGGGATTCGAATAAAAGGATACGGGTATAAGATGAAAACTACCCCAATTTTTCCAATATTTACAACGTAATTTGCTTAATTATTTCTTGAAATGCAACTTTTCTACGTTATCAATTGTATTGTTGTTTATATGTAGCACAAGGGCCCAATTGTTAGATATGCACCCTGCACATCGTCAAGATTAAAACAACAGGCGATAAAACTAAATAGCCAATAAAACTTTTCCGTCTTGAACCGGAAAACTCATCCCTTCCAGGGACAATATTCTTGTTCCGCTCGTTTTTGCGCCCTGTATCTCTATCTGTATATAAACTGCGTACACCCCCTAAATGCACCGCATCCACTTGAAAAGAAAACGGTAACGACTTTAATTCTTTACAGTTAATGAAATAAATTGACGGTAAAGTTGGGATAATCGCAAAATAGACGACGGAAAATTGAAAATTAACTGAATATATTTAGGGGTTGTGTTTCTATCTTCTAGACCAATATTGATTGTTGTTTAGACACTGGAATTTTTAACAGACGATTTCTCCTTCATTTTTCATTTTAAAATCAAGTGTTTCGACTCATTGGAAAGAGCCGGGCTCTACGACACAGATTTTACCATTTAGCAAAATTTTGGGGTGAAATCAAAGATTGTCGTTTTATTAGTTAATTACGGTTTAATTGTTCGAGTCCATTTCAGCCCTATTGTATTGTGTACAGCATAACGAATAAAATCCGATTGAAATAGATAGGGTGAGAACGAAGGAGGGGTTGGGGGAGTCTCACAATATTCACCCATATACAAGCGCAAATCCGAATTTAAAAAGAATCGAATCCAATAGATGATATCAGTACGGATTTTTCCATTACCTGACGCTATCTATTTGATGAATGGGAAAGAATCCGGAAAACATCACTTTACCGGGTTGCTTCCCTTATAATTCGGTCGGTGGATATAAATTGTTGATTTTCCATTGTATTTCTCGTTTTTTCCTTTACAATAAAGCAACAAATTATACGCGAAAGTCGCCTAATATAAAAGATAATCGAAAGTGGATGATTGGGGGTTGTTTCTAGTGTCACGTCCGCCGCATTTTTCCCCCATATGTCTTGTGAAAAATGTAAAATGTACAACAATTTTCACGATTGGATCTATTTGTGTGTGTTTGTGATATTCGTACGAGCACACGGGACGTGTTTCTATAATATTTGTACGTGATCAAATGAGATTCCACAAATCTACATAGAGAATATTTTTAATTATACTTGAGGGTGTAATTCGACGTAAATACAATTGGGACTTCTACATTGTTGTTGTATGGAAACTCTAACTAAAGAAATAAAAAGGACAACAACAAATCCAACTTGTAGTTGAGTTGAACAAAGATAGATGTAACATCCAAGGATCTATTCTAAGTAAACTCATAAGTGATCCTGGCTCATTTATCACACACAGGGTAGAAACCACAACTAGTCAGCTAACCAGCCAACCAAACACATACATGGAGGAACATCAAGACGCTCCAGGCGCGTATTCCTTAATCCTGTTCCTTCTTACTTTTCTACGATATATTACAACGTTGTAGAGGGGGTGGTATACCACTATAACTACCCCAAGTATACGCCAATAGTCGTACAATAAGACGGATAAAACGCAATGAAAAATGTTGTATGAATTCTTTTGTAAAGTTAATTTTTCAAACTTTGAAATTTTGCCAAACGAATTAGATTGTTGGATCGCTTTCAAATGATTTTGTTTTATTCGAAATTTACCCGAAAATCTAGACGCATACAAATCAAAAGAATTTCCACAATTCACAGTGTAGTTGAACCGATTTCCAATTCTTTTCTTGGGGGTGGAATTTTGAAAATTTCGACCTAAAACGGCGGAATTAGGCCCGAAAATCCGCCTTTGACGATTAAAAATTCGCCATAAAAATATCAAAACAACCCCCTCAAGCATTGAACCTTCCCCACACACAAGTCAACAAGAGAAACATAAGTTGTGCAACCGCAAAGTTTTCCTCGAATCATTTCCATTACGTCTCCATTTCTCTGTCTTTATGAATATTTTAAAACTACTACCACTATAGGGTCGGATCAAGGGTAGAAAAATAAATAAATCGAAGAATCGTGTGTATCGACAATGATCAAAGGTATCGATTCAAATGAAACGGAACAATATCAAAATAATTCTGGAAATATAAAACAAATAAACAATGGATTTGAATCTTTTATGTTTACAATGAAAAATCGCAAGCAAGTTGGAAATCTCAACATCGATTATTTATTTGTCTCTAACACTTGATTATTTATTTGTTTATCTGTGAGATAATCCTCAAATAAAACGCCGTTGTTGTTAAAAAAGCCCAAAAGATTTAAATGCGACAAATAAAACAACCACAGCGCATATAATTGCGCAAGTAACGGTGGTATTCTATAACTTTATAATAGAGAGTGCTTGATCAGTAAACCAACAGAGGTTGAAACATTTCAATGTATAGAGTCACAATTTACCCTTAAAATCTTTTTAGAAAATAAATAATAAATTCTATTTAAACCCCCATTTTAACCCTTAAATCTGACTATAGATAGGAAGAATAGTTATATAGAAACATCAAAATTGAGAGTCTGGGGATAGTTTACTTATCAGACGTTATTACTGACTTGTATTCTAGAGCCTTCACTGTTCCGAAATCCACCCCTATTTTGAATACAATACAATCTTCACCTGTATGTTTAAGCATACACGTTTAGATTACTATTAATAGAGTCTAGAAACATGAGTTAGATAAAGATAGATAGAGTTAATTGTAGAGAAACTAACTACTTTAACAAGTATTATTGTTGTTCTTGTTCTTGTTGTTGCAAATATTTGAAATATACACGGAATTAACTAAAACAAACAGAGATAGATCGATTTATTTCAATATTAAAGCCATCTATTGTTTGTTGATAGTTCCATTGGGGTATAAAGGGGGTGAGAGGATTGCTGAAATTAAAATCACTGTAATATGTGATTGAACTCTCTACTACACCAAGTATGAATCATTCTTCATGATCATTAAAATCCCTCATCTATTATCTGTATTTGTGTGGGTATGTGTGTGTATTAAGTACACATGTGTCCCTGAAATATAAAATGGGTGCCGGATAACAACACCCCTTAGAGCACCCCGTAGACGTAATCAATTTTCTATTCAACGATGCAAAATTGTTGTTGATTGGATGCGAATGGAGTCAAGGAAAGGCTAGCGAATCTTATCGGAAAGTAGGTTACCAGATGGAAAAATTGATGGAAATGAAACAACCCGGGGGTGGAAATAAGAGCTGTTCTCCTTGATTTCTTGTTCTTCAAAAAGCCCAATTTTGAAGCAAAATGAAGCAAATTTGTGGCTTCTTCGCTGCTGCACCTGGGGTAAGCGACCTGTTCGCCCCACCCCTGTTACAGTACTGAGAAGGGTTAATGATGGTGAATATAAATGAAAATTGTCATCTGCAGCATTTCCTTTACAGATTTTTGACGATTCACTTCTAGTGTTTTAATAGGAGCTAATAATTAGAAAAAATCCAATTAATGTTGATGAGGCTCCGTCTATTGCCGAATGACTTGCTGCCATATCCATGCATGCGCTAGAGCAAAGGATTGAATAGGTGCTTCTAGTTAAACGATTTTAAATATTGAATTCGCATCGTGTCTCTCGTAACAGATAAGCAACCGGGGATGAAAGTAAAACAGTTTAAATTAAATATTGTTGTTGTTGGGTTCATGTACGTGTTATAGAGGAGCTTGTACATACTGGGAGTAAATCAAGTAGCGTGCACATTGTTGGCATTCTCTGTTAACGGCTGGTAAATTCATAGCCACTTGTCTTGAACATTGTTGTTGTCGTCGTTGTGCAACAACAAAACTAGAACTGTGTAATATAATCTCGTAAATAACGTGTACATTAACACGATTCAATTCAGTCTACGTTACACTTAACTGGCAACAACATGGAATGAATACAGATTTCCTTGGGAAATTTAATTAACAAAAATTTAATAGAAAAAAAACTAGCCATAATGGGAAATATCGGGGGCAAGTGAAAGGAATTTTCTATTAAACATTCCACCTCAACGTGGGGAATTTTACCCCAACACATATGTACGTACACAAATTTAGATTATCAAAGTTTATAAATCACTAAATACTACTTTAATTCCGGAATGATTTCGCACGATAGTGGTGGTGTTTCCGGGGGATATTCCCGATGAACGGTCAACGTGTTGTAGATTTCTCTCCATTTCATCCAAAAAAGGACTCAATCTGGTCCCTGGTCTGATTTATGCGATTGTGCCGTTTCGGGTGTTCATTAAAACTTGATAATACCGTAACCTATTAGGGTGGACAATGAAAAATACAGGATATTACAAGATTTCAACGGGCAAATCAACATTTGATTTATATTTATGGCTAATTTAAAATAAGGAAAAATTCGGCAAATATTCCATGCCACTTCTACAAGGGTTAAATTGTAAAAGACGATTACAACAGTACTTAAACAAGTTGAAATAAGCCGTAATACGATTAGAATAATCTTCGGTTAGTTGGCAAATCTTACCAACTACGTGTACACACGTACAAAGTCCTGCACATACCGCGTGTCACATCGATTCTTCCCGGTACTTATCGCATTTTAAAATCTAAAAGATTTGTAGCGAAGTCCCAGAAGAATTAGAACTTCGTAGATCATTGGAAAAACCGCTTGAACTAGCCGATCTTGCGATTTTCACCAAACAAATGTGCATGTAAAACCATCAAGAATGACTGGAATTGCAATGAGCTACGGAGCTCCGATTGAATGAACACTCGGTATAAATGGTGATTCACAAATTTATGGGGAATAAAATGTGGAATTGTCGAAATTTTACTATTTGTAATTTAACAAAATTACCCTAATATTGTGGTTAAATCATACGTGACTAATTGGAGTTTTCGCATGATCACCACCACCACCACCAATAGTTTATACCATTGTTAGTTTATAGCACCACCACAGCCAGCGTAAAGGAAAAGTTTCCTATCAAACTTCGGGCCAATATCAAAAATCGAAGTGCATTCTCATTAGGATGTAATCACCGGCACAGCGCACCGTGTTTCATTAAATGGGAAATAGCTTCATAAATCTAGAGCGTTAGGGGTTGGTTTTCTATGTGTTTGTGTTGCACACAGTGAAGTATATTTCCTTTTTGTTGTCGGTGTAAACTCCCTAAATTTCACCGGAAAACTCTCCAAACTCTATCAACTCTTATACGATTCCGTTACTTATCCTTAATCTAATCGTATAACGAAAAAAATCGTTAAAACGAACAAATTAAAAAATAATGTTCCAATCCATAATAAAACCCCATGGAGATTAATGGGTTTCTATTAATATTGTTAGTACTATAGTAATTTTGGTTTTATTACTAAAATTTCATCCGTCCGATTGTTCGATCCGAGTGGATTTGATGTTGTAAAAAGCTGTTGATAAACGAAAGACAAAAAAAACCGAATCTGATAAGATTTCGCTATTCAACACCTGTGCCCCCTCTTATAGTTCGTTTCGTTTCTGTCGTCCGACAAGATTGAGACCTTTTTCCGTTCAAATTCGATTACTAGACCTTGATTCATCGTTGCTACTAAACATTCAAGCCGAATGCACCTCGGAAACAATGCAAGAGTTGTTAGAGATGGTGGAGAGACACCCTTTATGCCATTACGGCCGCACGAACATTGATTTCCGATCGAACGTGTCCCATCCCCAACAATCAGCTGCATCTGCATTTCTATCAGCAAGATTTGTGGATTTTTGCCCGAATTTCACCAATCTCCTTCGCAACAACAAAACAATAGTGTACAGTTTTTCATTAGGCGAAAACAGCCGGTGGAGGAGGAAAAGGGGGTTGAAGCGTTATCGCACAGCAGACAGTCGTCATAAATCATCTCTATTGTATTAAGTTTGCACATTTTCAATCCATCTTACACAATATCGGACGCGAAAACGAAAAGTTCGTCTTCAATACTTGGCGCTAGTAACTCATCCTCTACCGCCATTCACTCCATTACCAATTTACTAATTACTCCACTGATTTAACCCTTCGTTCCGATAGAGCCCGACTTGGATTACTAATGACGGTGCCGCCTTTGTTACCGACGCTACGATTAAATAGCTACCGACTTTGTTTGTTTGATTTTCCTTCATTTTTCCTCCTCTTTTGCTTTATTCACACCTCCTCGACATTTGTCTCGAATAACAGCAAAAAATCCACTTTAATGTTCGTTGTCCGTTTCGAATCATCAGTTTGATGTATTTTCTAGCTAAAAAGCAAATATTTTTCCGCTTGTACGATTCTATAAAGATACACCTTATGTTGTTGTTGTTGTTGATGATGAAGTGAGTAGGAACTAAGTTGTTCACAATAATCTTTTAATCCATTGAATGAGTAGTAAAAGGGGCCCAACTGTGCTCTTTCTTTTCAATTTTCGTCGAGTCGGTCGAGGAAGCGCGAGGGGATTTTTCAAATTTCCAACGACCTTTCAGCGTTATTATTCCTCTTCTTTTTTCTTTCTTTCATCTCTTGTATTCCATCCCTCCATTGTGATCAGTTTTATTGTGTACGCTATACCTATGTATAGGTAAGAGGTTGTTTAAAATACGAATCTTAAGAGGAGATTAATTTTAATAAAGGCAAAATGTTGAGACATCGACTGAATGATAAATGGAGTGGTTTTAATCAAAAAATTGAACGATTGGGAGCAATTTAAAGAAAAGCCATTCTTTGTCGTCGGCGTCGTCGTCGAGCACATGTGTCCGGAGGCGTTAATACGGCTCGATTAAAATTAGATGAGATTTATTAACAAGAAGCACCATATGCGAAAATTACAAAATGACTCACTAGTGATTTAGAAAATTTCCAACCCTTCCTTTGGATTAATATGTTGCGCTTAAAAGTTGGTAAAAAATCGAAAATTTAATAGGAATTTCTCATTCTTAAGCGATAAATAACAGTTCAATTAGCCGTCCGTACACATGGCCACACAAGGTGGAAACTTCAACGATATTATTAACAATAGGGGTGTCTTTACGGTGCACTTGAAGTAAGTTGGGGACATCCCCGGCCACTACCACAACAACATTGCAGCCAGACTCAATTTATCGTTTACAAGTGTTGTTTACAAGCGGTGCCATAGCCGCAAAACAAGATTTATAACATGTTGTTGTTCTTGGAGTTGTAGTCGCAGTAGTAGTGGTGTATAATTGAAGATCCACTAGCCGGAATGTTGCCAAAAATCCGGTATGACAACGAAATTTCCGGAGATGGATCTCAATAAATACCAGTTGCTACCATTTCTTTTTTAACTTGTTTAACTATAATTTCCAGCACATTCAAATTGAATTAACTCAATCTACGCGTATATTATACGTTGGTAATTTAATAATACGAAATGTCGTCATGTTTAGTGAAAAGGGCGCCACATTTCGATCGCTCGTCACGTATAAGGTATAGAATGTAGATGAGATTCACGTGACATTGTTGTCCTTTTGTTATTATTATTGTTTTTCTTATAAAGTGGTGGCGCACGTCCATCCGGATGACCGTCTAATGTTAGGTTTATGTATGACCGGCTAGTTACCCCCCAAAAACAACCCCCATTGTTCTTTTCCCTCGTCTATCTTTTTGGTTGTTTTCAACACTTTTTTCTCCCCGTCTCTCGTTTATTTTCTAACTAACCACATTCGGTGTACGCTTCATGAATAGACATAAGCTGTAATGGACGACCCAGACAAAAAGAGGATGGACATTTAATCATCGTGTTTGTTGGTTTTTGTTTATTTATTAATTTCACTCTATTATCTATTCAAAACGTAATAGGATATCTGATGATGCGCGTTAAAACAATACGTAGAGTAGCGTAATCAAAATTTGTGTAGGGGGTAAAAATCACAGTTTGCGTCTTTAATTTTGAACTTTTCTAGTAGGTTGACAATGCTTCAAAGCTACGAGAATGTAGCTTTCTTACTATTGGACGCCAAAATTTGAGCTAAATTCCCAAATTTATGACTAAATTGCGTCAAATTGTAGTATTTACATAGCTATAACTACCTTTTGAAGCTAAAAACTACAAAATGCAGCTATACTTGGTTTTACTAGTTCACTAAACCATTTTTAAAAATTTAAACTGCGCACTTTTTTAAAGTGGATTGGTACACCCGTAGAACCAAATTCTCCAGTTGTACACCTAAATTTATAACCTCAAAATTCCATAATTCGTGGCATCTTCCGATTTGCGTGATTCACTACTACCAAACAGTCACGGAATTGTTGCAATTTTTGTTTCTATTTAGAAAAAAAATTGTGTTTTGGTTCTATAACTCACAATTTTAGCTAATAAATTCAGTACTCCAGATCGTGGAATCTATGCATATGATGTTGTTTATGTGTACGTGTCTTGATCGGGATTTATTTGCAGAGGATAAGTGGTGCAAATATATCGATCCATCCTCATCCATCAATCCGATATCAACATAAATACTTGGACAAACATCAGTTGAACTCGACAGGAAATCAAGTTGATAGCATTGATGATGAATCGATTATTATTCATTTGTTGTATACAAAATCAAATTGGATCAATGTAGGTATGTATGCAAACTTGCTTCCAGAATATTAAAGTCTATCAAATGAGGAAAAAGGGCTACATTTTTAAAATATTCCAGCTTTATTGTTGTACGCATAGCCAGTATATGGGCAATATATTCAAACATTTTGAATAGACTATAATTATCCTACAGTTCGGCCGTATGTGTTGATCCTCTCTAGGGACGTTAACAATAAAACAGGCGCTTGTTATAATGAACAGCCGACTGTGTCTATGTGTATATTGTACACAATGTTATCCTCAAAACACCCATAAATCAATAAGGATCAATGCCTTATTATCAAGAAACCGTTCAGTATGGCATACTGGCCCAGTGACTGTTACAATAGTGGGAAAGACTCATATGGGGTGGTTATTCAACAGCATACTCTATTATTTGGAGAGAGATTCAAGAATAACTTTGAGAAGTTTAGCAAAATTTGGATCCGGTAGCTCATCGACAAGTTGGTCAAAAATATTCATCGACTACTCCACTAATTGGATTTATTTTTGAATTAGGGGTGGCGAAATTCAAATTTGATCCACACTTATTTTCTGTGTCTTCGAACATAATTTGACATGTAATATATGCATCTACATACACAAATTGAAGTATACTATCGTCACCCTTAAAAAACCCATCACCACACTACAATACACTTGAAACTACCACCCTTCCAACTGTGCATATACAATCACAGTCTAGCCTAAGGGTAGTACGACTGGTATTGTTTCATATATGCACATGGATAAAAATTGCACTTCATAAGTTTCTCAACAGGGTGAATGAGTGACAAACACTAAAAGATGGATGGACGCACAACTAGAAGGGGTGTTGCTTTGATTTAGACGAGTTGTGATGTCATTTTAATTTCTAGACACGTCTCGAGATCACTTGAATTGCAACAGAAAGAAATGCGTTCGTCTTTAATTAATTGTGAATTTTTTTGGGTGAATATAACAAGAAGGAAGCCGCAGAAATAATTTATGATAACAGATAGCGATAAGGGGTGTTCGTTAGGTATTTCGGTAATAAATAATCAGGGTTCTGGTTGGCGTTCAATTGTTGTTGCTCAACACACTCTTTGATCGGTTAGTTTGACACTTGCGAGGAATGTATAGTGTCGTGTGTCAAACGCGTGCCATTCGCTTTTGTGCCAAACGACATGACTCATTGGGGCTCAATTCATTGTCGGCTTCTCATAATTAATACCGTTACATTAAACCCCTCAACGACAACGAGAGGAGAAAAACCATCCACCCAGTGAAGGGATGTTTGGTGGATTGACTTTTTCGATTTGTAAAATTTGAAATTCGAATCACACAAACTGTACTTAGAATTTAACTGGATTAAATCTGGTAACAATGGTGACAATAACGGAATTATAATATAATTTTAATGTTGTATGGGAAATGGTATAGGAGACAAGCAGATAGACAGAAACCATCCCCTATTCGAATATTGCCAGCCTAATTCTAAAATTAATACCATCCGGTATTTGGCTGATAAATTATTATTGAAATCCAACTATAACATAGAGCATTGTTTGTGTTACATAGACCAGAAAATACGAGAAAATCCGCCAGTTGAAAGGCTTTTCAACTACATTTGAAATCAAGTCTGGATAGAGGGAAAATTCGGGAAAAATTAAAACGAAAACTTAGTTATTGATCGGTTTTGTGAATATTACAAATGTAGTCATTCTGGGATGCTAAGTAAATAATTGTTGATCCATATCGGATTGTGTACATGACGGGGGGGTGCCACCCTATTGTAACTCCTAACCTAGTTGCTTGGGGGAATTGCCATCATTTTTTTCCCTAGAAATTCACAGCTGTTTATTGCGAATTTTCGCACATTTGTACAATTGAATCGAATTTTTGATAATTCTGAGTAAATCAATGGATAGGCAAGGGTGGTAAAGCGAAGAGGGGCGCAAAATTTTCCCATTTTGGCAAAAAAGAGTAACTCTGCAAATATCAGCAGATATGAAGGTATTTTAATAACAAATTGAGTTGTGGTGCTAAATTATGCCTGTAAACTCAAAATCGTCGATTTTTCTCAAACATTGGCCCTTGAAAGTGAAATAATTAGTTACAAAATTTTGTCAATGCAAATATAAACATAACTGGGTGGATTTTGGCTATAAATTCTACTAAATTGTATGCTCAAAATCAGCAATTCAGCGCCCCATATGCCCCAATTTTTCTATTTCACCATAAAAAACATGAAACGCACCATTATTGTCGTAGAGTTGGCTGTTAGTCATTACAAAATACAACACAGATTGTGTTTAATGGTTCATAATTCGTGGTCGGGCTCCTCGAGCCGTTGTTAAACCATTTAAGTTTGAACTTGAGCAATTTATCTAACTAGATTCTATTCCTAATTGGCCAATTATAACTACAGATGCACTGGCACAAAGAAAGAAAATAGACTAATTTAAATTTGTGGAAAATTTTGAATGTTACCAATCGAATATTTGTTGTTTATATAAACTACACATTCGATTGCTGGTCGTATTTACATAATGAGACACGAGTCGATATTTGAATTCAAAAGCGAATCAAATTAAATTAAAATGCACAAAGTTTGCAGAGTTCTTTTTTGTGCCATTTAGAACTTATTCCATATTTCGCTTTACAAAGTCCGCCATTTAATTCCTGCCATTTGAATATTTAAAGATTTGTACAGTTCGAGGTGTCTAGGGATTCGCCGAACGGACACGAACTTGAAACATCAAGTGTGAACGAACACGATCAGTGCTCGTACTCGTTGTCGAACATATGAATGAAAATTTATCGAATTTAGGATGACGATGACTGTATATTTGACATTCATAAATCTTTTCAACGACTAACAAAATTAGTTTCTTTAAGTTTTTCTTTTCTAAAATGGACGTAGAAAAGCTGGAAAACTTGAGATAAATAGAAAATAAATTCATGTTAGTTGTATGAGTACGACCGAGATAGTTCTAGGGTGAAGAATGAACGAGTGAGTGAATAAAGGGATTGTTTGCAATTTATCACCACACAGATGAACTTGATTTTCATTTTATTGCTTCATTGTTTCAACTTGATTAGATAATTGCGAAACAAATGACTATAAAACATTCAAATACACGATATCCATCTCTTTCTGTCTTGTATATTTCTATACAAACGAATTGAAATCAAGTTAGTTGTATTATTATTATTATTATTACATATACAAGTGGAGAGATTCAACCCTCTGTTGGTGCAACTGGGATGGATAGATGGATGAAGGAGAACGGCAGGGATTTAGGGGTGGTGTAATAACGTTGCTTGGAATGGTAAAACGGTCTGGACTTGTGAACGTGATCAGCATAGAAATCCCGATTTTTGTAAAGAGAAAAACACGCACACATTTATACAACAAAAAGACGTTGTTGGGGGCTATCTTATTGGAGATTGTAGGAAGTTTCGCTTTAAAAAATTCTAAATAATTTCAAATTACTATCTGCATGTGATTATATTTGGAGCCGGAGCAATAGAAAATGCCGCCCGAGGCTAAAATTCCGCATACAATTTTGCGCCAAGACAATTTTGAGGTGGCCCACGAGCCGGTCCTGGTAATATTTTCTGTAAGTAGGAACAAAGAGAAACGTGTTGACAAGTTCAGTAATTCCGACACGATTCACCACTTATTCAGTTCGCGATTTTGTCACCGTCGAATTCCAACAAGCTAAAAGAACGTCAACGACGGCAACGACGATTACAATTTTTCGTACAGATGCGGTAAAATGTGTCGGTAGAAGAGACAGAAGAGAGAGAAAGAAGACGTAGATGTCAACTTAAATATGATGTGGAAGAAGAGTGCCGTCCGTCAACCCACCCACACACCCTTCTGCATGATGTTAAAATATAATGAGTGAAATCTGCTTGGTGAACGCTTCTTATGCAAATATTATCCGTTGAATGAAGGAAGAGATGACGACAATGGCAATATAACGACGATGATGACGACAACAACAACAACAACAACAACATGGGGTGGGCTGCCAACGGATGTTCTCTAATGGGTTTCAAAATTTCAACAGGATCAAGAATACTGTTGCATCTTGGACCTGAAAACGACCACTCAGTGTATTGAATTATTTTAAATTAATTTCTAGTGAAATGTACACAGTTATAGACTACCGTATGGCTACTAAACAGATAATACAATAAAATTGGCACAAATATTGCTTTTGTGTGTTTACATTTTATTGCTAATGGGAAAATTCAGTTATCTGTTTATTTGATATATCAGTGCGCGACTGAAAATATAATAATAATAATAATTAAACTGATAAATTCGATAATAAAAGCATAAAATTGGCTCCATATCTCTACCATTACGATAGACTAAAAGTCAATTAATTATTACTGAATTTTTTCCGAACGGGAATTTCGTTAAAAACGATGAATGCGAAATGGTGGATGCGCCTCTAACTCTTCGAATTGTTACAATAACAACAATGTTGGTAAAGGCAACAATCTACCAAAGGTCATATAAACAGTTTATCCCTTTCCTGAAGGGCGTACATACATGCACATAGTTTGTGTTTATTTGTTCAACAATTGATTAAGCCCTAAAATAGCACCAACTAGTCTGCTATTCTAACAACAATGTTGGCCGCCAGACAATTTCGTATATGCCATCATTGCAAATTTGTCGTAATGTTGATGATAATGAATTGCATTAAAACGTGTACAAGGGTGCTGGGCTAAAACTACTTTCTTTACGAATTTGAGCGCTACCCAATCGTAAATCTCAAAATCACATCATTTCACCTACTGTACTTGCAAAAATTACGCAACTTGGGCAAAATTGCAAACTGAAACGAGTACAACTCAGAATTGTAGCTTGAACCTTCCCCAATCCATCTACTTGCAACTCATTCTAGTCTTATTGATTACACAAGGAGTAAGCTTATTTCAAGCAACACCCTTTTTCAGTGTTTCTCAATCGTTTGGAATTTTCAAAAAACCTAGTTCATTTTTCTAAATAGAGTGAGAAATGTAGAAATTTCTATCCACAATCAAATAAGACATCTAACATCTCGATATCTTTTAGCCTTTGTGAGATTTTTCAATTCTACTGCCTTATTAAATCAACATATAATTGCTTCAAGCCAGACCTTTGGGAATTTACAAAGGCGTCCTGAGAGACCATTTTATCAGAATCTGAACCTCTTAGCTCATCCTATAAATGATTAAAGATTACAGAGACACCCTGTATAAATTCGTTCTTAAATTAATAATTGTAAATTTGTATGTTCACACTAAAATTTTTATAACCCACTTGGCCTTATTGCAAGTAAAATTCTGTAAATAACAATTTCAATTTAATTTGAAAATCATTAAAGAATTTCTTCAAAACAGTTTGACTGTCATTTGAAAACCTGAAATTTTGAGCATCTAATCAAATCTAATCAAATATATGTACAGTTGATCTTCGATATAGAGTGTAGTGTATTTTACCTCATAGTTGGCCATGCGTTTGAGACGTAGTGTTGTAGCTTTGTCCGGACACTTAACAAATGTCAAATGTAGTGCTGTGAGAACAGAGCTACGACACTATGTACCAAAACATGGCCAACCACTAAAGCTGAATATGGGAAAGAACTTGCATCACCGAAAATAGACACAGTTCAATAGAAGAAAAGAACAAAATGAAATTGAGAAAAATCAGTTTAGACTTGAGGTGATTTTTCTCAAGTTTCTTTGTTGTTGTTTTTGTACAAAAAGACAAAAGTCGTTTCTATAAATATAAAAGATTATCTGTAGGTATACAAACATTAACAATACCAACAATAAAAAGTGTCAGATCATAATTTCCAATAGAATTTCGAAAAGTCGGCCACCCATAAACAAATACAGAAAACTATCAATTTTCCCAACGTAAAATTGTATTTTTTTCCTCTCGATTTGTTGAACAAATAGTATAAAGTGTCCATTTCTCTCTCTATTTGACTCGAGTTTTAACAATAGAAATAGTAAAGCAAAACAACAATACCACAACAACAACAACAACAACCCTAAAAACGCTACATTGTTGTATTTTTAGGAGAGGAGTCTCTGTGTATAGATCTACTACAATATAATGCTGAACAGATGGCCGTGAAATATTCAACCACACCTACCAGAATTCTTGCAATACAATGAACTAGAAGGGAAATGTTCGTAATAGTGGTGGCATTAAAAAGATTGCATCTACTTGCATACAGGGCCGTCACTAGCGCTCCGACAAATTTGAAAATCTCCCAGTCTAACAACCAAAATTTGCCAAAAGAATCAAGCAAAATCGAATCGTGCAGTTTTTGAAATGTAGCTTTAAAATCAAATCAAATAAAAGGTAAAAGTTTTCAAATTTTGATTATTATCATCTGAAATGTTTTCAAAATACAACAAAATTTTGGACTTGGTGCTAAATTTTTCAAAAATGTCTCAAAATCAAATAGATCGAAAATTAAATTCCAAATTTTGGTTGTAATCGTCTAGAATTCGGGAATATTGCCTCACGACAGCCCTGCTTGCCCACATAAGAAATTTAAACTCCCCCTTGTTTTAACAAATTAAAGGAAAACTTGGGGAGCTACCAAGTATTTGCTGTACAGTTAAACTACAACAACTTGGCTAGAAGGAGTGTCTATAATTTGTTGTTAAAACTTTTCGATGATTTTACAATAGTTGGGACAAAACTTTCGAATACATTGACAAATTATTACACAGTTAACGGCCTAATTAATACAACACTGACAATATGATTAACGAGATATGCCACATGTTCCAAACAACAATAACAACAATGGAGACATAAAGGGGTAAGTCGCCCTGTTCGTGATGTTGGCTTATATAAATCGTCTGACTTCGACATAATTTGAAAAGAAATGGAATTAAATCGATTTAGACAATTAACAGCCGGATCAATTTCCTACCATTGTCTTTATCTTATTGTAAACTCCAATTATTCAACAGAGTAAAATTGGAAACTTTCACTCCCTCTCGCATATTAAGATTGTTATCATTGAATTAACTTGTGAGAACGGATACAAGAAATCTACTACTCTACGGCAAATCATTTAGTTTCTATATAGTTTTTGTTTGAGGAAACTTTCCAGATATTATCCAACCCTTGTTTGTTGTTGGAAAATTGCCGATTTTCAAAACTAAACTGGAAATTTCTCCCCATACACACTTTCGAAACAACTTGTCTTGAAGAAAATTCACGATGATGCATCACCCATTCGTGGTAAATGCAAGAAATATAAGATGATGGTTGAAAAGTTTGTAGAAAATGGTGGATACTCCCCGATGGCCGTGTCAAAACATCAAGATTCTTGAAACGTTCCTGCCGGACTGTTGGTACAAACAGTTACCGTCAATTTGGCCAGGCTTATAACTTTCTAGATAGTTTCATCGGCATGCTGTGTAAATAGCGAGTAAATGGCCAGGGTATCGGGGTAGTTGACAAAGACGACCATCCAACTGGACAGCTTCTAATTTTATGTTGACAAGAACCGTTTTAATCGATACAAGCGTGCATTAGTGTAACAATTCAAATTTGTCAGCGAAATCTCCTTGAATGGAACTTAATCAAGATCAGGGGCGACTCGTGGAGAAACGCTAGAGAATTGCAACTCTTGTCGGTCCTGTCGAGTTACATTTTTGACAAACTTTACCTATCTTTGATCGAAACCAACTAGAATAATCAAAGAGGGACGCATTCCTGCTAATTTGAGTCACGAGCCGCTACTGATCAACATAGACGATGGATAGTTTTGTTGTTTCTTGGTCAATCAAGAGCGATCCTCTTTCTGGGTGTTGGATAACAAGGAGCGCCGCCAGGACTACATTCACAGAATAATAAATTTCTGTTTACTATAAATGGAGGAATCAATCGATAAGCACCTTTCTAATATTAGTTGATTAATTACAAAACTAATAGATTGTTGTTGAACAATCGGCTTTTGTACAAGAAAAAAAACAATGGGAGACACGAAGAAACTCGGAAAAATTGCAACAAATGAAATTAGACACACACACGAATAAAAAACACACACAGAGAAGTTCGACACGCACATGTGAAAAGATAAATTAATGATAGCGCAACCTCAAAAGAACCAAGTTGTTTTTCTTTGCGAAATTCAACAATTCTTGTTTATTTTGAAGAGTTTGTGCAGGAAAATCTGCAATTGTGTACACTTGAATTACCCGAATTTCCCACGAATTTCTTTCCTTTCAACACTAATTTAGTGTACAAGTGTTGATTAAAGTTTAGCATTTCACACAATTACAGGATTGGAACGTAATTAAATGCATTAACGTCCATTACAAAGATAGATTTCAAACATAAAGGTATGTCCTTAAAGGATTTCAAAGGGTGGACGAACGTGTTGGAGAAATCAGGTGTTAGAAAGGATCGACCTACTCCAAGGGGTTAAAAGTGGCTATAAGTTTTAACAACAAAACCCCAAAATACCGGTGGTCATCTGATACGATTCGCTTTCTCTCGATTTTCGTTAGAGGGATAAAATTGCAAATTTTCGTACATTTAAATCAATTGAGTCAAATTGTAATACAATAGAGAGATTTTGGCAAAATTTGGACCTCATAGCTCATTTGTAAGTTCGTTTCATTCAAATCTTGTATTGGGTTACATTTCAAAGTCAAGTCGATTGAATTCGAATAGACCGAGTATAAGAGTTTAATATTCATTTTTGATTCTTTATTGCTTACATTATCGCTTGTTTTCCATTTAAATAACGATATCAAACGTGAAACTAAAGAACAATCGTTTTAATAAATATGAAATGGAAAAGGAATTGGACATATCCATAAAGCACCTTCTCGTCTTTTATTATCATTATTATCATTACTATTATTATTGTTATTATCATCGTCGTCATCGTATATTTCGTTGTTTTTTTGTTCACTACGTGTTATCCATCAGTGTTATAAATAACTGGAGTTATATGACAACTGACTACTAACCAGACTAAAGAGATGGAAATGAGAAAATAAATGATAATATACGAGTGTCACTCTATTAAATATGAATGGATTAGAAGATGACTTTTGATAAAATAAACAACCAACCCCCACACAAAAAATCGTGGAGGTTTATTCAAATTTTTGATGTATGTGTGTCGAAAATTTCCGTCGTGGCCGTAAAGATTCTCCAGTTTAACTATAAATGATAGTAATGATGGTAGTGGGGTGAGGATGGGGGTGATTGTGAATCGGGGGTTGTAACGAGAGAGAGAGAGATCTCTGGCGGCAGCGCGATGGGGTGTACGATTCCGCTCTGCGTCGTTTACAACAAAAACCGTCCAGTTTAGTCGACTGGCGACGTCGGACGCATCGAGACGCTCCCTCAATTAACACGAATCCCAACCAATAACGTCGCCTGTCCTTAATCATAGAAAAATCATAGAAAAAATCGAGACTAGTGTTGAAAATGTGTGATTAAATCTTGGTTTTATCCGTAAAAAGTGACGTGAACTCGTTATTATTCTTATTTAAGGCAATCATGTAATCATTGATTAGAGAGATGGGCTATCACGGAATAAATCGAGTGACAATTTAGTTAATGATAACAACAAGAAATTGATAACGGAGAAAAATTAAAGTAGAGTACATCAATCAGTTCGTTGGGAAATTGTAAGAGAAACAAATTGACTCCCTCTACTCGTTCGCTTTTAATTAAATGTTTGGTTTGTTGTTTGAAGTCTTCAAAATAACTCGAAGAATTCCGTGAGAAATCAAAAAAACAAACGCTAAAATTATCGTAATTGAAACGATGAAATTTGCAACAGTAAACAACCCCAATTCGGCCCCCATAATTCAAACTAACAAAAGGCACTAACAGTTTAGTCGAGTAAATTTAAAACATTCACAAAGAAAATAAAAAATAAAAAACGAGAGAAAACAGTAAAAATCGGGTTAATTTAGGCCTGTGTGTTTATGTATGGAAATGTATACTTGCGTGTTGTTATTAATATTATCATTATTATTATTGCCATCGTTGTTGGTGTGGCGTGTTTGATCTTTCTAATCGGGGAAAAAACACTGTGATTATTTGTTAAACGTGTTTATTTTCTCCATTTTTTTTTTCAAAATTAAATGCTAATTGAAAGACTGACAATTATGGATCAACAATATCAACAAATATTGAAAATTTGGCTGTCAATCATCGTTATCATTTCGATTTTCGATACAATCACAGGTGAGTTGTGTTTGATTTGAAATGTAAATTGAAATAATCAACCCCCAATTGTATCTTTTCGACTATTCGGGATACCAAAAGGCTATCAAGGCGCCTAAATTGGTTGGCCATGCTTTTCGTACGTAGTGTCGTAGCTTTGTCCATATTACACCAGTTTTGAGAGGCTCAATTAAGCTACGACACTAAGTACGACACTTGATGTAAGCCGATTTCGCCCAATTTATGTGGTGTGTTATTGCATGTTGTTATATGTTAATCGAAACTGGTGTCTTTTTTATAATTTTTATGTCTTTTCGTTGGCTTATAAATGAACATTGAACGGCTATCGATAATAAAGAAATGTTGTCGCTTATTACGCCAGATAGAGACCTTTAGACACTATTAGAATGTCGTCTAATACTAAATATACAGGGTGTATATGTTGTCTTCTAGTTGGCTAAGGTTTTGCTAGATAGTGTCGTAACTTTGTTCACATTTCACAACATGTCAGATTTTAAATAGTATCAAGCTACGACTCTATTCGTTATAAACATAGCCAAATCTCAAAACTTTATCTTTATCCTATTCATTCGAATTTGTGTAAATTTTTGAATATTCTGAATAAAATTTTCAATTTCCATCTAAAATAAAATCTTCAAACATCAATGAACAGATAGAATAAGATTAACATTAATCAAATTTGGAATTGTAAGGTTAGAAATTTAGGGGAATTCGGTTGTACCAACCTAATTTTTAGCCAATAGAAATTGGGGATGTCAAATTGCGCGCGCATTAGAAAATGAGTTGGTAACAAAACTCCCGAGATGTTGTTAATACCTAAATTTCCAACCTTAAAAATTTGGTGGTTTTTAATTAAAATATTTCAATTCTAATGTAAAGAACGGTCAGACACTCTGTATTTTAATCAATAAATCTCTAATATCTTTATTTGTATCACCATCAATATAGGGTTTATTTAAAGGGTCATATTTAATCAAAACTAACAAATTAGTCAACATTACACATACACACACTCAGAAAATGTTATATTGATATGATAGAAATGTAGTATCTATCCGATTTCAATACACTAAACTAACATATGCATGTTGATGATATAATTAGTTTGGATTGTCAACAACAACTTTAATAAATTAACCGATTCATGATTGGAATTTACGAAATTTGATTGTTGTTGTGGCTGGACGAAAAACAGAAATATTTGAGAAAATCCACAAGACACGTGTCCACTAAGGTCAATTGCCTCTCCCTTTCTTTCTCTCCACATCTCTCTCTTATTTTCCGTTTCTTGATACTTTTATAGCAACCCCCTTATTCTAACTACCACATAAGTCTTCACAGACTGAAAGGTTTAGGTAACATATCTTAAAATGCTTATATAAAAGGTTCTACAAGATACAGACAATGAGAGAAAGAGGGTGAATGTGTTGATAATTAGAAAACTTTCAAGTGTTACAAATTTTCGTTTAGGGGTGCAAAATAGCCGGCCAAGAATTATGCACGATAGGAGTTTGTTTTCTTTAAAAAATAATCACCCCTCTTTAGAGTAGATGACAGCAACTCAATCAAATTAATTAAATGATGAAAATAAAGATAATCAAAACGTCTCCATTAAATAGCATCACCCTCTTCTACAGTTTGTGCTTTTTATTGAAGTTGTCATCAAAACAACTCGAAATTATCAACAAAATATTTGAAGATAGCATGTTTCAGTTTCAGTCTAATTCCATCAACTTATTACCAAACATGATTGATATACCAGTTTAAATGCAGTACGTAATCGTATCTGTAAACGAAATATTGTTGCATGTTTACATAATTGAGCTTTGATCTAACAATTTCCATAAATTGAGCTTTGATATCGATTATCAAAAGGTATATTTAGTTGAAATACTGGTGGGTAGGTGGGGTGGGAATGCTTCTAGTTTTTTTTAATTCCTGATGGAAATCTTGGAGTTTTCCACCAAAAAAACGATGCTAAAAAATCACCCCCGTGTTAAAGTTGAGCTTTAGTGACGAATTATTCCGGTTCCAAAAAAATCACTCTGTAAATTGTATCCTTGGCGTCTAACTGTACAAATATTTACAGATTTAGGCGGAATCTTATCCGAATATTACGATTTGCGCTTATAATTTGGAAATTTTGATTATATCTCGAGTGCTAGAATATTTCCAAAACTAAAGCAAGGGCAGTTTTTTCGATGAAATAGAGCTCAACCCACACATTCGGATGTAACTATTGTATTAGTGTAACAAATTAATGAATCTCCAAATAAATGAACTGTCTGTGGATTGTATGCGTAGGGTGATCAGTGATTAGTGGCGGTTTCACTATTCCATAATAAATCATTCATTTAGATTTACACCACTAAGAAAGATCCCCTATCTGTTTATATCTAGCGACAATTGTCTTATCTTTAGACATATTGTTGTCTATTGTCCTTCCAAATGCTATGAAAGAAAGGGGAGGACTTCAGTTTCTGCTCTTTGATTTGGATTCTTTGCCATTCTCTTCTATCGCTACCGTGTAGTAGTTGATACATTATTGGATTACCGTGTCAACGGTGATGAAGGAGGCGTTGCGGCAATAGTTGTTGTTCTCTAGACTTGGGAAGTAGTATGCCTCAGGGAATGTCATCTTCACGATTTCCTCCCCAGTTGAGGCTATTTCCAAACATGTATCCAGTCTCCACCCTATTCTAATAGTGGCCGTAAAACTATTTGTACATAAATTTCCTTCTAGTGGTGGTTTTTGGGTGGAATTTGTTTAAATTTTCTCATCACTTTACATATTAATGATTTGTCAAAAACAAGGGGGCGACATATTAACAACTAATCCAATCGTGTTATATGTTGATTTATCGTTATTTACAAATTCCCATACATTTATCGAGGGTGAGAAATGCAGTATGTATAGGAAACCTCTTCTCTATACGTGTATCTACATGATAGATACGTTTACATTTACACGTAAACTAAAAATTCAACGTTAAATATATGATTTATAGGGGCAAACATGTCGTCTAGTTTATATTTCATGTTGTCAACACTGTTTTTATGCGTCTGGAAGTTGGGACAGTATTTGTTTTTAATTCATATTTATGTTGCTGTACTCGAATTTGGCTTTCAAAATATTTTAATCCTGTTCGATGGTTGCGTCTTTGTAATTTTTTTATTGGCCCCTAAAGTTGAAAACTTCACAATCATCGTTCTATACGATCTGATTAATAGTAAATTACCCTAATCAGAATTCATTCCTGTTTTAGAAACTTTCAATCTCAACCAGTTCTCGTCTAATCTTTATGGGAAAAATACGATCGAGAGAAAGAGGATGAAACCGCTGAAAACTTTAACAAATATTAAACTTTTGGTAAAGGGTGATTAGATTTGCCGTATCTGCTCTGGCTTTTGTTTGAAAAGAGGAACAATACGACTGTTTCAATATTTAAAGAAGTTCGACAAGGGGTGGAATAGAGACAGAGATAGGGTGAAGTTTTTAAAAAAGTGCTGACCTAGTGCTCCAAAATCACCATATACATGCACTTTTTATCACACACACACACAAATTGAATGATGTTGAAACAGTTGTCGCCAAATATAAGTAAGCAAAATTTTCGAAAAGCGATAGGGGTGTTTTGGTAATTATGTGCAATATAAAAGCCTTTTTCATATTTCTCTCATAAATTGATAGAGGTTTCCAAATATCCAAATAGACAGTTCCAGTTTCCTCAAAAACTGTAGGGGTTGAAAAAAATGCTTCTCTCTCAAAATGGTGTTGCGATTGCCTTGAAGCCATTAGTCAATTAACTAATTAACCAATTTTTCTGTATTGCAGGTGAGATTGCATGGAAATACTTTCAAATCCAGAACGCAGATCGCTGACAGGCAAGTTAGCTATTATCCTGAAATTTGGAATGTTTCATAAAAATTCCAACTGAAACTTTACACACAACCACAATCACTATTCAACCCCTAACTGAAATTCAACAACGCAACTTATCCATGTTATATCTAAACGTTGGCTAATCAGTTAATTAGTCCAACTTGTTGATGACATGTTCATTTCATTTGACTCAAAATACACACAATTCCCCTAATAATTGCTAGTAGGTAGTTTTACGTTGGCAATTCTGCCCATTATCGTCGTCTAAAAGTAATTTTCGTACATTTGCACGTTTTGATAAATGATGAGACAAGTGTACCAGATGAAAATGTGTTGCTCCACAACACCGGTACTTATAATTTAACAGATGAACATGTACAACGACAAAATGGTGGATTGGAAGCGACATGTCCGCTTTCCATCATCACCACCACCACCACCATCATCATCATCATCATGGTACACGTTGCGAGTTATTCGTCATGTTTAACAGTTTTTGGTGCAGACGTGACTTGATATAAATGACAATTATCATATTTTTCTAGCCTCTTTACAATCGATCGATGATTATTAAACTTTTCCATTAGGAGTAGAAGTAGAGGAGGCCGTTCAGTGGTGATCTAATAATCCATTCAATATTAACAACAGCAAATTTGACATGAATTGTAGCAAACTTGCCGTCATGATTAATTATTTGTTCGTACATTATAGATGAGTTAAACATACATGAAAGTTTTCTTTCACGCTACCAATTTTTATTTAATTTTATTTTAACACCCCTTGATCGTTAATATGTTCTATATGTTGATCCAAACATACGCCTAATTGAAAATCAATGTTCATGTGTTGTTTATGTCGAATTGGACTCGAAAATAGACGTTGGAATTTTCAAATGCAACTATACCCAAGAAGGGGGCAATTGATTAGAATTTAAAGAAAAATATCCATATTTTTTATTAATAGTGGAGTTTTTCCCCAATTGTCCCAAACATGCTCTAAAACTGAAGTATTGGGTCAAAAAATTCGAAAATTAAGTTCCAAAAGCCAAGATTGATCAACAACAGCCTACCCGTTCGGGTGGTGCGATTTCCACGCTATTGGGTGTAATTTTCCTTTTTTTCCGACTTTTTTTACAGTCTGCCCCTAAACGGACAATGTTTATTGAGTATACGGTCAAAATATACAACCAGGACAATATTTTCAAGTTAAAATATAAATCGCCAACATTTTTCAACGTGAACGTTTTAGGCTTCCCTGGCAATTTATCTTTCGTGCTTTATCTGTTGTGTGTACGGAGGGCCAAGGGAATGCGAGGAGTGATGGAGACATGAAACGGTGGTCATCACTACCGAAATTGTCATATGATTTACGATTTAATCTTTTAGTTAGAATCCTACACGATTTAACGTTGATTTATATTCGTTAAATTAGATGTCAAGAGATGTGTATGTGTGTACGATCATTGAAAACATTCCCATCGACGATTTTCTGTATTCCGCCACGTAAACTACAGGCTTTTCGTATTATTTGAGTTGCTGAATAGTCAATTTTATAGTCAATTACACCTGGATGGAATGATGAGACAGCCGGATCGATTCGTGTACAGACCACTAATCAGCTCCGACATCGGCGACTTTTTAATGAGAATAGCGTTAATTGGGGGATTACGTTAATAAGGCCACGTTATAGACAATTCCGATAATTTGAGGGTTTAAATTTCGAAATTTTATCAAACCAAACGATAGACTATGATCGAAATTAATTACAACATTAATTTTAATTCTACAGTCCGATGATGGTAATTCCAACGGATCTGAAAAAACGACACGATAAATAAAGGATTCTATCAAGAGGGAGCCGAGATTATGAGGCAATTTCCATTCTTAATTATTCACCACATCATCTTCTATAAGATAACACTTTTATGTAATTAATTCTCGCTTTTTGTGCCCTCTTTTATATTAGACGAGTTGACACCGACACTACGTTATCTTTGAAAAGTTGTACGATAGAAGAACGGACTTATGAACAGAAAAAAGGAATTTGATTCCAAGTCTCTGGAATTTCGTTGATTTTGAGGCAAATTTCGTCAGTTTCCACCCCTCGAACAATTAGTAAAAATTCTAAATTGATCCGGCCGTTTACGTTGTGGCCAAAGTCGGTGACCAGATCCTATTATAGTCGATCAATCCTCTTAAATGAAAGCAATAATAATAGAAAAAGTTCGTTCGGTTTTGAGTCGAGAACAAATCAATAAATCTTGTACAAAATTTATCTCGATAAAAATAATAATAGAAGTGGATTTAGAGAGATGCAATTCCATTGAGAGACAATAATCGAATATTAAAAGTGGAATAAACGAAAGCAAGGAAAAGCTCAACAAAAGCTGACTTTATAGGATCTACAAAGCTTTATTAGACAGACTGTCTCTTGTGCCTTGATCTTTTCTAGTTTATCTCTTGATTGTTTATCCTAAGAATTATTACATTGAAACATTGGACGATTTCTTATCTTATTTTAGACGTGGTTTATCAAAAAGCAGATCTATTTTATAGACTCAATCTAGGATGTGTCATTGGAAATTTCGTTTAGATGGCAATGATATAAAGCAACACAACAATGTATAGAGTGAAGTAAAACTGGAAAGGAGCTAGAGGAGAAAAACAACAATCAACATTGATAAATGTTGATTGTTGACTTTATTAAATTTCCAAAGTAATTTAAGGGCTTTGTGTAAAATAGATGTAGATTTAGGATTAAAATTTCGCTTGTTACTTGAAACTATTACAACAACAATCTCTAGACTATTGCTACATCCACTATTAGAATATTCCGGCAATATATTCAAACCAAGTAGGACTTTATGGCTTAGTTCTGCAGGATTACTTGCTGTTAAATGCCCTTCTAATCCGGAATTCTGTCAAGTGCAATGATGTGTAATTGTGGCCGGGCCTGGATTAACCCTTTTCTCCCGACATTCTACCATTTTTATTCGAATTTTTTCCGGGCGAATTGTAGGTGAATGGTGGTTGCCAACAATAAATCTGTCAATTTAAGTTATTTGGTATTTATCTATTAATGTTGTCATGAATAATTTCCAATATTGTCGTCCCCATCTATATATTGTTTCAATCTAAACTGATATACATTTATACCCTCCATTCATTCGATCTGTGTTGGTGTTTGTCTGTCTAACGAATAATTTATGTTCCAATATAAGAGAACAGTTTAGTGTCCAGTCACCCTATCCTATCAAACATTCATGGATTGAATGTTTCTTATGGACGCCTAGTAGTTTTGCAACATAATTCACGACCAGCTTCTACTCGATTTGATCAAACAGACAACTTACAATCAATCCATACGAAAGGAGAATTGTTCAGGTCGCCAAATTTTAGTTCGATTGGTTACCCTGGGGGCGACCAATTCTATTTACAAAACAGCAAAATTTGGGCCCTGTAGCTCAGTTCGCTTGTTGGTAGCTTTTAGCCCAACACCCGTGTATTTACAGGGTGATAAATCTAAATGCCCAATAAAATACGAGAATCCGCTTTTTTGTTATCGAAAAAATAAATCAATCATAAAAAGTCAATATGATAATCGTATAAATCAACAGATTCGAACGATTTTAACCATCAAGGGTGCATTTTTGAGGACTTTCCATATAGATTTCCACCTATATAGACGCACGATTTTAATCCTTCTAACAAATATTAAATGATGTACGATCGAGAGAGAGATTTTCCTATTTACCCGCACACATACACGTACACAAATTTACAGTATACTAGGGATTTTAACGTTGTAAAATAAACAATTTGTTTAAATACACATATAAGCCCGGAATTCTGTGTTTAATTTCAGCAAATGTTTATATAAATATTGACAAATTCGGTACAACTATTTTAGAATAAAATAGCTAAATGCTTGTTATTTCGCATTTTTCTTTATGTTTCGATCAAAACTACAGTTGGAAACTTTTTAATATTTGAACATGAAGAAAACGCAGCCGAAGCCGCTTGGTAATCAAAATTCTTCAAAAACTCGAACTGGTGGTGAATTTTAAATGAAGTCGCACGGATGGGATGGGAATTTTTCCATCATCGTTTCTATCCTGGAATAATATTTCGGCTTTTACGCTTTTTTATATAAACTAAAACCATATAGAGAAGGTTCAAAGGCTCTTAGATGAAATCTCGCGGGAGCAACAAAGTTTGAGCCGAAAGAAATATGAATTTCGAATTTATTGATGGATATTGATGACCGTAAATCATCAATTAATCAATTTTGTTAGATTTATCCAAATTTACTATTTATTAATATAAAATAGGGTTGAGTTATTTTAATTCGACAACAAAAGCCGGTATTGTTATCGATTTGCCGATTTAACGTGTTTCTCTTTTTAAAATATTCTAACAACGAAATAATTGGCTTTAGAAGCGTTTCTATTAATTGAACTTTTGAAATGAACACAAATCGAGCATTAAAATCTAATAAAGCTTTCATTTAACTATAGTTGAATAGGAATCTGTACAAATGACAAAATACAATAGACTGTATGTTAATTAGTCATTTCATTTCTCATCATCATCGACTTAATTCAATCAACAAAGGTGTTATTAATGATGATGTTGGATCACTTTAGAAAAAAGCAAGCAAGTCAGAATTGAATCTCTTTGATGTGTTTCCGGTTGAAATTCAAGATTGAAGGGAGACGATCCTCCTTTATCTGTACATTGTAAATGTGCGTACTTGTGTGTGTGTATTCCTTATATATGATGGGCTTTAATCATTTAATGGCGGCACATACAATCAACTTTGAATCCATGTGGCTACAGTTTAGTTTTAATGTTGTTTGTTTGTATTTCTATATACTTACAAGAAGGAAGTTTCAAACTTTACTTGATTGAAATGTACATTTAGATACTTCATATTATAAGGCCGTTGACAAATTAACATTCAGTGGACTAATGAACATTAAAAAGACAAAGAATATAGTCAATTGTTGTTGCTATTATTGGAATTGGTATTTAGTTGAATCGAAATCAAATATAAACACAAATACAATAAAAATTGTTAAACAGCTTCTGGCTAATTTCCAATAGATCGACAACAAAGCCCAATAATTGCTGCTTGTTGACTTGTTGTCTTGTTCCGTTAATTTTTGTTATTCTTCACAAAATCGTTGCAATTGAATCGTGTTTACCGGCTTTGATTGGAAAATACGCTAAATTTCCAGCCATAACAAAATTTCCACCCCACCGAACGGATTTTCCGACAACTTCTGGATTATTTTAGTAAAATTAAAAGCTCGTAATTCCTAATCGTTGCGAACTACAATCAAAAATTGACTCAAAAACGAAGTTTCAACGCTAAAAACTGATAAATTTGGGTAAAAGTATCCCAAAAATTGAACTAAAATTGGCAAATCGACCGCATAAAGAAATTAACCGCGTTAAAATTGCTTCTGCACAACTCAGTAGCAACATTTCGAAAATTTGATTATTTTAAACTTCAAAATTTGACTTTATGTTTCTTTTCAACAAAGTATTCGATATAAATGAAGATTGTCCTAAAATCTTGATTTTAAACCAAATCTTTGCGCCTGAAATTGACTAAAAATATCAATCCTCATATTTTGCAAACTATATGTACATTTTAAGAGTGGTTTATCTGCGTAGAGAATACCACCAACAAGTGTATACCTTAACGCCATTCGCTATATCCGCTAAAGAGGTTTAAAGGATTATTGTTTCCATTCAAATAACAGTCTTTTGTCTTTCGATCCCCATCCCCTATCAACTGTTACCCTTCACAATTTTTCTCCAACCATTCCAATTTTTTTTACCGCTTTCTCTATAGTCAAACGTTCTCTTCTCTTCTATTCTACACCGACAACAAGCTTTCATCTTCATTATTTATTAAAATCTGAGGGATTTCTGACACTACATCAAATGACAGATAGGATTCATCTCGAAATGTTGATAACTTTATCCATCAAAAGGGATGGAAAAATCGCCAAAAAAAAAGACGTAGATGTAGTTTATTACTAGTGTTTTGTTTGCCGCATTGAAAATGGAGCTTAATTGACAAAACCATACATCACACACACATTGGAGTAGATCATCTAGATAGTGGACTGCAATTATGAATGCAATGTCAGCTGTACACAGGATTCCTCTTATTGACTAATTGATGGGTCATGATTGGAATAATGTGGAACGTCAACGGTACTGGTGAGATCTCCTATAGTGGTAGTGGTTATGACATCACTCCACTACCACACTATCAATGCTCCAATGATGATGATGATGATGGTAGTGGTGGTGGTGGTATTCATGCATGATTTGTAGATGAAATGTTACTGCTATCACTGCCAACCCTTCAACTATTGAATTTGACAATCTACACAATTTAATTAATTAATTGGCATGATGGACGGTCGTGCGTGTATCTTTACATGTTTCTAAAAAAAAAAAATGATTCCACCCTATTCGCTAAATTGGGATTTTGCTTTGTTGTTGCGCCCTCAATACGTACATTTTCGGCCTCTCAATACCGATTTAAATTGAATGGAAGCAAGATTTTATAGGGCGATACAGTCTATTTATCTTTTAGTCTCATATAGCACGGTTTTACAATCGTAAGAACCCATCTACCGTGTTATAAACGGGATAGAGCTCATAGACACCCAAGAAAATAACGAAGGGTCTTCAAATCAGAGCTAATATTTTTAAATTAGAATTTTGTATCGGGATCACATTAAGCACATGAAATTTGTAATAAATCCCGAAATTTTGGCCAAAAATTTGAAAAAACTTAGTATTACAAAGCTAAATTTCTCCCAAAATCTAGAATTTTTAACCCAAAGAGCTAAGTTTAAGATTTAGTCAAAAAACCAAAAATATAAGATCTCAGCCACTGATCCCAAAAAAATCGAATTGATCACATGTTTGTTAACTGTTTATAAAATTTACTCATTTTCTAACACTTCTGCTGGCACTCTTCAAAATGTATCGAATAAAATGAAGAAATAATTGGAGATTCTGTTCTCGTTATTTTCGATTTGTTTGCTTGTCTGTTTATCAACGTCCTTTAAATATCATTTATCAGTGACCATTTATCTGAATAATTTAATGATGTTGACAAATGTTGGACGATTATTCAAACAGCAAGTGCTCCTGATGGTATAGTTGAAAATAATCTAGACAAGGGTATGACATTTGTTCCTAGTTGACTAATATGGTCATACAAACAAAAAAATAGTTCACATATGCAAAATATTTTCAAATTAAACAAAAATCAACTTTCATGTTAACAAGTTTTGAATTTACCCTTCCCTAATAGAAAATCTATAAAACTGAAACTAGTATCGCCTAATTAAAACGTCTAAAACTGGAATTACTACCGTTGGAATATTAAAGTTTTGCCTCTTTCCTACAATGTTAAAGTTTGCGTGCCTTTTGATGCTACAAAACTATCAATTCTTCGTCTATATTCAACTTATGTTTGTTGGATATATGGACAGGATTGTCATTTCCATATCGCTATACCTATAGCTTGTCGGAAATTTCGTGTCCAACAATCATAATCGTAGATTATGATTGTTCATGATTATTTGATGTTTTCCACATTCTAGGAAAATGTGTCGCCATATTGTGATAGTTATAAATAAATATACAGAGTGTCTGATATAACTATCTAGTGAACGAATCGAATATTTAGAGGATTTGTAGAGAAGTCCATAGAGAATATTCCAGCAAAAGTTGGGCCATCATAAAATTGGCTAAAAAACGCTTTGGTCGTTTTCTGCGTCGATTAGTGAAAATTGCGGCATTATTGAGCAACTTCTAGATGAGCTACGGAGCCCAACTTTTTGCATAAAACAATTCTAGTCTAAAATAATCAAAATAGAGAAATTCTTACTGGCGACAAATAATTCACAAATTCTTCAAATACAACAATCGTACACAATAAACGCACTGGTTGTAAGGTCAGAAATTTAGATGGATGCTAAATATTTGTACAAGAACGTATTTATTTTTCTGTGTTATTTACTATTCTCTTGTTTTATTTAACAATCGTAATATAAAGAACGAAGAAATGATTATTCTCCCAACAGACACCCTGTAAATTCTAGAAGAAAATTTGTGTCTAGTTGATGATTTATATAAATTTATTTAGTGGCGATTGCTGTAAAATAGAGATAGAAATATTGTTTCAACTCTGAAATAATCTCTGTCTTTGTGTGGGTGTGTGTGTGTGTGTATGTGTGTGGGTAATGCCCAGGAAAATCAATATGTTCAACATGAACAGTTGAGGCAGATTTAGGTAGGTGAAATCTTGTTTTCATACTCGTACAAAATCAATTATCTTCGTCCTCTTCCCTAGATTACAACTCATTACAAGATTGTTGAAATTTGTCAGAAAAAGTCGCCTATTATTCGCCTTATAATAGTAAACTATATATTTTAAGTGGTGCCTCTTACACGTTTTTTTAAACGACACGCCTAATTAATCGCAAGACAGCTACAGTACAAAGGATACATGGGGTCAAATTTGAGTATACTTGTATATTTTCAATAGTTATCCCGTTCTTTATAACAATAAACACTCAATCTATCCTTTTCTCGCTGTTTCAACCCTCCTCAGACCATTCATTCTCGCTATTTTCCGGCTTCCTGATACTTCTTACATACTTATATGTACTTTTCTCTATCTTAAAGAGCTTTCAACATCAATAAAGCATTACGTGCTGGCACTCTCCAACAACAATTTTAAATTTCGTTCTACTTGTTGTACACATACAAGTAAATGGGCAATTTTATTAGTACAAGAAGTTGGCGGGATGAAAATGTGTGTGTGACGTACTAAAATATACAGGGGGGACCTCAAAAAGTTGCTAGTTTGAAGATTTGCAAAGGATCATTCAGAGAATATTTTAGCAAAAATTGGACATCATAGGGAAGCCAGTCAAACAACGCTTTTATGGGCAATGACTCAAATAATGGCCCAAAGATTCTTATAAACTAATTTGCTGTGTTACAACTCTTCACTATTTTTCTGTCCAAAGCCAAAAAAGCAGTAATAAAACAATTTTACAAGAATCTTTAGGCGACTGATTGTCCTTTTATGTTGCAGTTGGTTGATGAAAATCGCGACATTGTCCAAATTAGCATTTTTGACTGATTTCCTAAGAACTTTCAAAATATTTTTCAAATTGTTCACGAACTTATGGGCTGGGGCAGAATCGTCCGCCCGGTATAAAGATCGAGTCTTGTTTTTCATTTTGCCGTCACTAATTTTTTGCTGCTTGTGTTGCTAGCTCGCAGGCAATCTTTACGATTTATTATAGCAATTCCATTTTTCAATTTTAATATCGAGTCAGCAAACGAGGCGTCTTTCTACAATGACGAAAAAATCAATTCAGCTACAAGTTTTTGATGCGAAACACACACACACATTTGCACAATGTTTGAATAACAACGGGGCCGGCTGCAATGCACCATTGTATTTCGCCAGTATTCCCAACAGTCATTTCATTTAATATAAAATTTCAGTTAATTTTTCTTGTAATTGTTTTAATTTTGTATCAATTGCAGAAAATTACAAAAACGTCCATCATTTATATAAAATTGTATGTAGTACACGCATCAACGAACAAAATATGTCAAGGAAATTCGTTCTCGTTGGCCGGAAGCTCAAAAGTAATTTTTGAAATTAAAATTTTCAAAGACTCGCATTGATGATGAATTCAGTACAAAAACAAACCAAATGGGTTTCAATATTGGAAAAATATTTTCCTCTTTTATTTAATTAAAGTGAAAGTCTTAAAATATTAAAGCGAGCTGAACAAGAGGAATCCGTAAAGGTCATGAAATGTCCAATATTTCGCATTTTACTCATCCTTCCGGCAGGAAAAGGGAGATGAATAATAAATGTTAGGAATGCGCAATGGTGATGTTGTGTTTTGCATCATCCCCTTTTGTTGTTTGCTTCTCATCGTAGTCGTCGTCTCATGTGATTTTCTCAACATTTTTGTAGTGTCACAAAGCTTGGTGCAAATAAATAATTGAAATAATTCGTTAATTATTCAACTATGAATTTCATCGCGAAATAAATTTTCACAAATATAATAAAAACTAAATATAATTGACGTAGTAGTCGACAGGTGAAATTCGAAACTATAATTCTAAATTCTATATGTTAGACTATTCAAATTTAAACTCCATGAGGAGTTTACCCAAATCTTGAATAAAGTTTGGGAGAGGTATACTCATAATAAATTCATTTCTGAGTAGAGAAATTTGCTCTAATTCAAAGCCCATATAATTTTCTACAAAATTTCTTGAGTATTTGGAAAGTCCCTCCAATTGCCTATAGAAGAGTCGGTTTCTGAAACGATAGATATCGGTTCTATAAGGCTATCGATTCTATAACGTGTCAATATCGGTTTCTGAAAGAGACGCTAGGAGTTGTAGCGAGCCTATAAATAGTGAGCGCATGCTCAGTTCATTTTCCAATTGAAGAGCATCCCTGTGTGCGCCGCTTTGATTTGCTTTTTGTCGTTAGATCTAGAGTTATTTCTCTTTCAGAAACAGATTTCGAGTTTATCGATATTATAACCTTGTACAATCGATAACTATCGGTTCTATATGCTGTAGACCCTTAGGGCCTGTTTCTACAACATATAGAACCGATAAAAACCAATAGTTATCGATTCTATAAGATTGTAGTATCGATAAAATCTAAACCTGTTTCTGAAAGAGAAATAACTGTAGATGCAACAATGATAAAAGACAATTCAAAGCGGAGCACAGAGGGATGCGCTACAATTGCAAAATCAACTGAGCATGCGCTCACTACTTATAGACTAGCTAGTTTAGAGAGCAGTGGCCGAATTTACAACTCTTAGCGACCCTTTCAGAAACGGATATTAACACTTTATAGAATCGATAGCCTTATAGAACCGATATCTATCGTTTCAGAAACCTACCATGAGAGTTAATATAGACAGAATTATCAAGAAAAATATGAAAATACACTATTAGCACTTATAACAAGTTGTATTACTGTACTTTATGGTGAAACATTGAGCAAGGACCTATTTTTTATATTTTTCTCAATTTGGAACAATTTTTCTACTTTCAGTTATCAAATTGTTGAAAAAAATGACTAATCTAATGACTCATTCAAATCCCACTTGCCCCATCAAAGTTTTCCCGATTTGCCACAATAAGCTCGACATTTAGGCACAATCAATTTCGATCTTGGTCGGTGTACTGGTGAGTTGAGATTTTGTGGTAAATTGAAATGCAATTCATGGATAGATAGACAGATAGATAGACTTTACAATTCTATTGAATTGTTGTATGCGTGTAAAATGGAAACCAAACTATTGCTAAACACAATTCTAAACGACCCCATTCAGCAAAGAAAATGCTTACCGAACATATGTTGTAGCGCTTCAGGCGCCTACTCTAGATTTACTTATTTCCCGCTAGAATTGTCTCGGGTAGATTGATTTATTTATGCCACCAACACAACCATCCACTATACATACAACTACCAAGATAAGTTCCCAGAATTTTGCAACAATTCAAAAATCGCATCTTGAGAGAGAGGCAAAAAACAGCCAAACATATTGATTGAAATTTGTTCGTTTTAAACATTTTTTTTCCCCTAATTTACAACTGTACAGCCATATGATACCCATATGGGTTGAGTTAATCGACCATTAAATTTAAGATATGTGGCTTTTAACGTTAATAACAAATTACGTAATTAATATTTGCTGAATTCATAAACCACATGTCAGTTACCACAAGTTGAGGCGAAAAAAGCGACCCTGGGAATTTGGTGTCTCGATACTCGGTTTTTATGTAATTAACACATAAAGAATGTATTGCATATGAAATATAAGCAGTGGTGACTCGTGAATCGCATTAGTTAAGGCTGAAATTGTTTAAGAGTCTCTCCCAAGTCACACCCTTTTTCAGTTTGAGCTGTAAGCTCACAAATGTAGAGTTTTATATTTACAATCTGTCATCTAGATATTTTTTTTTAGAGATATTTGAATTCGTTTGGCTTCTACATAGTTTTACGAGCCGCCTCTGGTTTTAATGTATTTTCTTTACCTGTCAGAAACAATAAATTGTATGAGTATTTAATGCCTTTTAGGCAAAACAATAGAGCGACAATAAAAGAAAATACTCATTGTTAACGAATTTAATGGATTATCATTCGGTAATCTACAGGGAATTTTTAATTTTACTCTTATCTAATTATTATTCAGTTCAAATCTGTCGACACAAGAATATTTAATGATATTCAGAAGTAATAAAACAACAGTAAAAAGATCAAATTGTGAAGTGTTGACTAAACATAGAGGGTTAAATTTAACCCTGTGTTCTTCACCCTTCAATCAATACGTCTGTCAATATTCCACCTGTCCAACTTCCACATCTAATAGTAAAGTCGTTTGTATTTGAATCTTTTAAAACAATAGTTGGTAAATTCAATCAACTCGTTTCGAACTTGAACGGCGAAAAGTTAAGAGTGCTTTTCAATTTTTCTCCATCAATACGGGAATTTAATTGAAATTCTCCAACAACGGAGATTTTAATCGAAGGAATAGTTTTGCTATTTTTCGAATTATCAGTTTAAAAAATAACCGGCAATAGTTGGGAAAAAATAAGCCAACAAAATGGAATTAGTTTGAGAATAAGTAGCAACTGGGGAGTTGTTCTTTTCAGAAATACCACATTGTGGGCGTGTTAAATATAAATCTTTTTGTTGTTGGATCGGTTGAAAATTTAAAAATAAATAGAATTTTTCAATGCCGTCATTATTTGTTGTTTTCCTGTTCAAAACCAAAACACCGACAGTTTTAATGAAGTGGTAACGTTTATCGAAAGACAAAACACCATTATCACCCAACAATAATTTGTTTCAATTGAGACACTTTGAGAAATATCGATTCCGAGAAACTAAATTTTAGGAGAATTTTTGACTACCCTTAAACCTGAAGTGATACTAAGCTATGGTATTTTTGAAGAATTTTTGAACTTACAGCTTCTTAAACATTGACATAAAACACCCCCGTGTACTAGGGGAGTTTACCGCTAATGCATGAATTCACCCTTACCTACCGACAAGTGGCAACTATAGAAAGACTTCACCCTAACCAGGGGTGTGATTTTACAATAGTTCAAGAAAAAATAAAGAAAAATTGCACCAATGTGGAGACGTTTATCGAATCAATCCGAAAAATATCGAAACATTCACTCGATTCAATTTAAAAGTTTTCCGGGTTTTCTTTGTTAGTGTTGTTGATACCGTTGTCGTTTATTTCTTCTTATTCCTCATCTCTATTTTCGCAACTAGAGAAGTTTTATAAAATTTACAGCGTCAACTGGGATCGAATGTTAAAATTACACAACTTGTTTATTCGCATTTCTTTTTATGTTGTTTTTAAGATGAGATTGTGTCAATTTTTCGTGTAGGAAATTGAAAAATTACCCAGACGTCATAGTGGAATTAAATCAAATTTAATAAAAGGTCCAGATGATGGTGGTAAATAGATACGATAAGGGATGATAGTGCGAGAAAAGGAGAGATAGTAATAGCATCACATTATTGCTATCGAATCTAAAACCACCCCCTGTACGACCTACAACCCTCCGATTCCTTTACTACACTAAACTCATTAGTGGAGCAATCTGGTGCGTGAGTGTGGAACAACGTTATCAATTCGATTTTGATCTTAATTTAAATGAAAAGCTAAGGAAATTGATTACTACCGGAATGAAAATGATTGATTTTTCGTAAAATTAACGAGTAATTACAACATAACCGTTCGGATTTAATCGCTTATCCGAAATACACACTGCAAACAGGCACGATTAATTAATTATTACATCGTTCTCTATAATTGACTCTTGGAAAATTCAAAATTTTGGTATAAAAAATATCAAATCTTGGCAAATTTTCGTATTTTTGTAGATATTTGAACAACAAATGTGTACAAATTCGGGCAATATCAAATTTATAACTTTTCTACAGCTAGGGTGCTAAAATTTGGGATAAATTGCCAGTTTTTTAGCGGTAAAAGTACAATTAGCTGCCAAAGTTTAGGATTTTTAACCAGAATTTTAAAATTTCGTCATTTCATTAATACTCTCAACTGAAACTAATGATTAAAGATATTTTTCATGCTGTAAGTTGATGAAATTTAACGATTACTAATCGATAAAACTACATCAAAGATGTTAGTCGCAAAGTCAAGTAGATTATAGATTTAAAACGAACATCCCCGATTTTACACTTCCACCCTTGATGTTTTTAACTTTTTAATAATAAATTGTGTCTGAACGTGAATCGGGGAATTTGTAATTCACATAGTACTAAACTTGTTCTAACTAAACTAATAGAAAAAGTCCCATTTCTATAAATATTGGCGAGGTTCTTTCGATCGTCGATAAATAACTGGAAGTTAAGAAATGATGACGGATCGCCGATTATTGGAATGTCCACAAGCCATGACAAATGTCCGTTCTGATATTGCTTCAGTGTTGTGATTGAGAAATAAACACAAATAGAGGGTTGCGAAAACATATGGCGGCCACCAAGCTCCTTTATAATGTATCATCTGATAACGACATTTCTTTTATATGAAATTAAGAACCAATAAAAACTTAACACATCAATAAGAAGAAAGTTTCTTTGGGATACTTGCAGCAATATTGGTTTTATTACAACCACATCCCCATGAAATTTGAAACGAATAACCAAAATAATGAAATTCACACAATATTTGATTAATATACAGAAAAAACGACCCCATCTAGACCGGGTTAAAAATAATCAAATACTCCCCTAAATTCTATCGATAATTAAGTTTACATCGACGACAAAATAAAAATCATCCCTCCAATACAGATCGGAACACTACAATAACAAAACTTGAAATTTCATTATAGAAATTCCAATAATGTTGACAATATTTTTTTGTTATTCCACCATCATGAGCGCACCCCTGTATTAATATTCCGAACTTCCCCTATTACATTATAGCAAAATTTCAAAATTCTCCAATATATACCTGGTTTTTGTTCTTTTTTTCCAAGCAAGATGTTAAAGTAGGGTAGTTACTAGTAATAGTTCGGTAGGTGAAATTTGAAGGGGTGTACAGTTATGTCGATTAAAACATTCCAGAAATTTTCCTATGCTTGGTTCAATTCTTGTACTGATAGTGGTGGTGGTGGTTTTTGGTTGGTAGTATTGTAGTTAGTGGTCGATGAATGTGTTGCTATAATCATACGAATAGCTAATAATCATTATCGTTGAATAGTTTCGATAGTCTTTGTATGCATGCGATTAAATTCCATTTTTAACTTACAATTAGTCTTATTATTGTTGTAACAATACAGAGATACAGACAATTATTGGAGATTTCAACTGATTTATGAGTTTAAATTGGAATGAAAACCAGTAGATGCAGATCATATTGAAATGCTCTTAACACTTTATTTTTGAGCGCAAAATAAGGAAGATTAAAAATTGTAGGAACGTACAATAAAATTTAAAAAATGGTGGATGCGCCAAATTAGCAATTCTTACGGTACTCCACAAAAACGCCTAAAATTCGCCTAATTTTCATTTTAAATCCCCCAATTAAATCTCCATTAAAGCAACATTTGCGCTTAATAGTGAAAACACAGCCAGAATGCTAGTGGTAGTATTAGTGTCATTAGGGTGTATCCGTTGTCAATCATTAACTAAATTACCGATCGTATGCCCTTAAGTTTGAAACTAATAAAAAGTCTCACAACCATCTTTCCATCCCTTATAGTGTTCATGTATACACAAAATCCTTACTGTACAACAGTTTCAAGCGAAGGGTGGTGGTGTCTTGGTCACATCTGGTATTCTGCACGTCTTATCCTTAATCCTCCATCACTTTCTTGTCGGTTTTCAGGCACGTATTTCACAACATTTCCAACAAAAAGGGTGTTGCGTGGTAGTAGCTCACAGTATTACCAATATAGTCAGTCACATTGGAAGAAGTCGAGGGGTTGAAATTTCCACACTAATTTCACTATTATTGCTTTGTTGTAAATCAAAGTGTGTATAGGTGTGAGGCGAAATAAAATAGAATTTATATAGAAATCGACAAGAAATTTCCACTAGACGATTGTAGTAGAAACAAGAAAGAAGTAGAAATTAATGTTTTATTGATGATTTCAACATGTGGCTGGTAACTCGTTAATTATCATCAGAACATGGGGGTGTTTTGTTAAATAAAATACGAACGTTTCGAATTTTTATCTTCGAAACTATAAGTTGAGATTAAAATTAGATTAGTATTAAAATCGTTTTGACTTATTTCAAGTATAAGAAGGCATCAATATCGACATAAAACTGATAGTAGAAGCTATTAATTTGTAGATTTAACACCCCGTTATCACTCACAAAGGGGGTTGTAATATATCATAACATAACTACATGTAAACAAATAAATTACATAAAAATAAAAGACAGTTAGACGGAAAATATTACCAGTAAGATATATGAAAAAAACCAAACAACAACAACAACATACATAAATTCATATCATCATAAATTATTAAAAACCAAGAAGATGAAAGCGAAAGAGATAGATATATAAACACACACAGACAACTGGATATAATTTCTTCTACTCGTTTCTTATCATCTTCAACGTGTGGAGAGTATGTACGTGTTGACAGGCGAGATTCTCTCATGTTTTTAACAACTGCTGAACAAAATTTAGTGCCTCGTTGACAACGTTTTTTCCACAAGTCGTGAAACACTACCGAGAGGGTGTTACGAAAATTCAACAATCCATAATGTAACACATCCAACCCCCTTGCTCTTCTCATTCTCGCCCCACACATACACACGTTTTCTCAATTAAACTCCCAATTTTTTCCATAAAACTATCGATTGTTAAGGGAACAACTGAACATTCGGTATTCAGATCTAATCATAAAAGATACTACTGGCATATTTTGCATGATAATAGAGTCAGGGAATAGAGGACCAGTTGTAATTTCCCAATATCGCCCGATTCCTTGCTATTATTCAACAATAAACTACCCGCTTATCGAACGATTAATGGTATCGTATCGGTTTACTGTAAAAGTGAAGACCTATTGTCGCCGACCCTCATTTTCAGTATTAGTTAAGTGATCTCTTATTACAAGAAGGAACAGCCACCTGTGTCTCATCTTCTCACTATCTGTCTGTCAGTTCTACTTTAGTTTGCAATTAACACTGAACGTAAGGGCAACGTGATGTTAGAACCGGTAGTATTACTGATGATGATGATGATCGGGCATCATAGAGTGCAATAAGGGTGGAAATAGAAAAAGTTCGTTCGGCCCCTAGTATCGTTATTAGAAACAGTAAAGTATTGTTGACGGATCAAGGAGAGGCGGATGTCTTGAAGAATTCTACGAGATTACAATACATAGGGTGAATTGATCTTATAGATAGAGGGGTGAAATAAGGAGGGGGCAATTCTACCGTTCATTCCATCTAAATACTCCCAACTTTTATAGGAGAAATTGAAGAAAAGTTTTTACTAAAACTAGAGATGAAACACGCGGTACATTTGGTGGATGCGCCAGGCTAACAAATTTGCCAAATATTCCCCAATCTACCTCCATTTGATAATTATGATGATAATCCCGAGGATTTTCCAGTTGGAAATTCTCGGAAATTTCCACCGTCAACAATAAGACCAACACAACAGGTTAGATTGTGAAAGTTTCCATCGAGATTAGATTGAGAAAACAACAGAGTCGAGGATTATTTTGTAGTCTAACCTGTCGTGACTTGGTTGTGTGCCCATTGTTTAACTTTTTCCACTTCTCTGTTTGTTAAAGTCTGAAGGATTTTCTCGACCAATTCTTATTGTTAACACGTACCTGTGAAAAGTTTCCCTTTAACAACTCCTCCAACGATCATCAAAATGGGGTTACTGTTGTTTTAAACCATTTCAAATGCGATAAAAAGATGGCAGAGAAGACGATTTCCTATAAAAATGATAGAAATGCGTGGAAAATTGTCACGTACGTGTAGTTTACGTGGTAATATACGCAAAAATGGGTTCGTGGATAAAATGCAGTTTTCTACGGACGCAAAATCGCAAATCTTTGGATATTTCCGGTAAAATCCTCACTGAAAGTGGCTATAAGTTACACGACCGAGACGAACATAAAACTGAAACTATACGTGCCGTAGGATGGGAAACTACCGTGCAACGCATAAAAAATAACGCATATTAAGATGATATCTAGCCGGGGAAAAAACCAATACTGATAGAGGCCAGAATTCACCCCCTTAGACAACATAACAGGAATACCAAATAGTTTCAAACACGGAAGAAATTAAAATTTTCGATTAGTTCGATGGTTTTCCAACCATTCAAAGTGCTAATTGAGAACGTCGGTGATAAATGTAGAGGGTGGCTTTACCGCCATAAAACACTGGACTTATCATGAAAAAGAATACTAGACACTTGGTTCGATTCGCTTGACTGAATTCCGATGCCATAGGGTGGGATACAATCTTTTGTAAATGTTATTTTATTAAACTCATTGTAAACGAGGGTGGAGGGCTAAACGGAAAAAATACGACTTTAAGAAAACGTAAAAATAGTAAACTTCACACATGACTGAATTTCCACCCTTCCCCATTGCAATTTTATTCAATACACAACCACCTCATTCCTTTCTGGTTATTGTGGGAATTTAACAACAGTGTGGAAAATTTTATTTTAAAATGGCCGAACTAACTACAAATTAGATTCTCGAACTGAATTGGTTGGATTCATTCCATTCTTTTTATTCTATTTTTTTTTCAACATGGAAACAACCTCTATAATGCTGGCAAACAATCAATTGGCACAAAATTTAATTTATACAACGCACATAAATCCCTCTCTAAATTAACCACTTCTCACATCTCTATCTCGCTCGATCTCGATATTAAGTCGGATAATTGTGCCTCTATGTCTGCCATGTGTAATCCACGAACAGTTCCCGATGGATTTAAAGTCACCAGTTAATATCGTGCCATTGTTCCTCTCTTTGCGGATTCCACCATGAAAACGGTCAACTGTTATTGCTGTTCTACAATTAATTTTAACGTTCATACCGAATACAATAAAAATAAATGGTCGCCATACCGGGTGGACCATTCAAAAGTACACAATTTAAAGATAAAACTTATTATTTGAGCCCTTAGAAAAATATTATGTGAGAGGCGTCTCTAGCAAAATTTGGGCCCCACAGCTCAACGGAAAGTTGGGTAATTTGCAAATTTTTGAAATATTTCTCAATAATTTGTATGCAGATGTTGAGGGGATTGAAATACAAAAAGTTTGGACGAAATAAAAGGAGTAATAAATCGAATTGCACCCTTTCCTGTGCTCCACGTTCCTGGATTCATCAATTAGAGAATTACAATAAATTCGAAATTCCTTTATCCATCCATCCATCCCACCCCGATTGGCGTTGTTTCACGTTCAATTCTACAAAGGAAAGGGTTAATTTTGTTTGATTTGGAATTTTGTTTGTCTTTAATTCCACATCACTTATTTTGTGCAGATTTTCAAATTCATTGAAGAAATTTAAATATTCATCAATATAGGCATTTGTAAATACTATAAATAATTAAATATTTTAGATAACAGAGCAAACAACTGACTTAATTAAAGTAACGTTCAAATATTAATTCGGATATTTCATTTATGAAAGAGACGCCCAATTTCATTTCCTCGCCTATCCGTCCAAATGTTGATTTTACCATCTCATGTTGTTTCTTGACAATTTCTTCTCTTTGTTTGGCCAAATCTACGCATACCATATCGGGATTTTCGGAATGTTTTGAATACAGAATTAGATCCCTGTATAGGGGGTGTAAATCTACAGATATAGTAACGCCCTTTTGCTATAATGGGTTTAATATGATTGTAAGTTGATCCTGGACATTAGATGGTAGAAATTCACCCCCTAAGGAAAGTTGCGTGAACTGAATATATTTATATACAACTATAAACAGCACCTTCTATGAAGCACTTTCGAATTTATTTTTAAGGCTCTAACTTTAGGTTTTTGTCAAAACTGGAAATTCAAAGTCAACGAAAACAGCAGAGAAGCTAAAAGACTATTATAATCCAAATGTAATAAAGAAATTTAAACGAAATCTACTATTTTTGAGAAAAGCGATAAAATGAAGAACAATTTTATGACATCTTATCACTTACTTTAAACTAAGATATCTCTTAAATTTGATATAAATGAAGCTATCATTTTTTTTCAAGGATGTTTCAAATCCTTGAACTATTTACTGGATTTAAATTGGGCGTCGCCGAGTTCTTGGCGTCGCGACGCCTTAAAACGAACAACTATTTCTACTGTACAAGTGAACAATTCTAAACATCGTAATAATAAATGTTGGAGAATATAATGAAATGTCGTAAATTCCATTTATTTTCTGATTTGGCTTTTTTCCCCCATCTATCCGTTGATGAGAGGCCGGTTTTACCAGCATCATAACGACGTTAAGCCACCTAAGATCAACCAACTAATCGTCCACTAGACCTGATGGTCAATGATATTTCAGTCGACTGACACAATCAAAAGGGGAGGATTAAGGCGTCTGCACTTTATTTCTTCCTCTTCAATTCCCAGCCCCTATATATCCAATAATTCACCCTCAAAACTTTCTCTATATTGTTAAAACTACATTTTTTTTGTTGTTGTTTTCTTTAGGTTATCATCATACTAGCCAACAACCGCCTCGCATCACAGAACATCCAGTAGATCGGACTGTTGCCCGACAAGAACCGGCGACGTTGAACTGCCATGCTGTTGGGGAACCGGAACCGACAATTGTCTGGTATAAGGATGGTGTCCTGTTGCGTACAGCACCACATCGAGTCCTACTACCCGCCGGTAACCTGTTTTTCCTGCGAGTCGTCCACAGTCGTAAAGAATCCGATGCTGGAGTCTACTGGTGTGAGGCCACAAATGCCTTGGGTAAAGCCAGGAGCCGGAACGCAACACTCACCGTTGCAGGTCAGTCTTTAATTGGTCTTAAGGCACTTTACAAAAAAAACGAAAAAGAAAATTAGAACGGGTATAACTCAGAATTGTAGCCTCTATCGATCCATCTATAACCTATTTAATTTAATCGACAATACAACGAGTCATTACAGATCTGCTAACACACTATTTTTCAGCGAAAAATGCGATTTTGTGGCTTTCCAGATACGTTAGTTCTACTATCTTTCTGGAATTTCCATATAATCGTTTGCTCCAAGCGAGACTCTTGAGATACCCTTTTTTCTTCGGAAATTTTAAACTAAAATGCCGGCGAAAAGAGAATGATGTGACCGAACGGTCGATAGTTCATTTCCGTTTAACACACAATATTGTAGAAGGGTAGATTTCAAACAAATGGTGCCATTAAAGTGCGGCCGAGAAATAATGAGTGCTGTACTCCGATCGGATGTGCTTCCCCAAAAACAAACCACTTTAGCATCATCCGATTTATGCTATTAGTCGCTTCCATTGCGGCCAAAAGATGAATTTATTCGACTCCATTCTATAGGTGGTAGGTACAGACAAAAATGAACGGGAAAAGTACGAGAAGAGACGATGACGGTGGTAGTGGGTATTTGTGATAAGTGGGCGGTCGACGTATTAAAGAAAACGAATATAAAACGATAAGAATCGCGGATGAATAGCTTGAATATGAATTAAATTTTTTGAACTAGCACGAGAAAAACACTCTTTATAAACCGAACGAGTCTTCAATTAATAAAACAAACACGTGCCGAACAAATAAGAGTGATTGAATCAAACAAACCTAATTGGAAATCAGTATGTGGACAAAAATATACAAGGGGTAGAAAATCTTAGATGTTAAAATTACAACCCCTCAGACTAATTCAAAACGATCGATTCTATCACAAATTCGTCTTGATTAGCCGTCATCGATGTAATATGATACATCCCTTATTAGTCGTTTGAAAGATATCTACCCTTATTTTATGTTGATAAACGAATCTAGATCGAAATATGAAAGAAGAAAAAGAGATGAAGTGAGATAGGAAAAATGGCCGAATCATTGATTTTCTAAATTACGCGGATTAGAGACAGAGAAGGATAGAGGGTGAAATTTCAAGAAATCAACCCCTATATCGCATATCATTAGTATTATTATTATTAGAAAAAGTATCGTTATTTGGGGTGACATAAATTCGAAATTTTAAATTTTCTTAGTTATTAACTTCCAATGATTTATTGTTCAATTACGATAAATCATTGGAAATTCAATTATATATTAACAGGGAAAAAATCATATTCAAATAATTTACAATTAATTATAGAGGGCGGAAATTGATTAAAATTGTAAAGAATTTACTGATAATATCGCATATTTTACATAAACACTCCGAGCTCTTATACCAACCCCTATTAATTCCAGTCATTCTTCGTGCATTTCTATCAACTTTTTAATGAGCTACGAAGTTCCAATTTTACCAAAATCTTTCCCAAAGACTACCGTAAAATCGCCCGCAATTAATGGCGGCTACCATAAAAATTAGCAATATATTCGTGATTTAGTTATTTGATAAAAATTAGGCAAATTAATGATGGATTCCGGTCAAATATTGACCAGAATTGGAAATTTGTGAATTTCAACTAATCATGACCGGATCTGTTGATTTTATTTTATGTTAAATCAATATTGATTGTGCTCTTGATTAGAGTGGTAGTTTTTTTTTTTTTAATACTCGATTGTTTAAAACAATATCAACGTTTGATTTATTGGTGGTGGTTTAAAGGGGTTGAATTAAAGGTGAAACTGGGGCAATTCTTCAAGCATAAACAAACAACTAAACAGTCACGTATCAAATCCCAGTAAATTGGTATTTTTCATTTACCGGGCAAACCTTCAAGCTATTTGAAGATGGAAGAAATACGAAATACACGAATCTATCCTCGTTGCCGGAAATTATTGATATAACGTGAATCTAAGGGGTAGAGATTGGTTCAATCTAACAACAAGATGATCTTAAGACTCTTCTTTTTTTTTTAAAACTTCTTGTATTGTAATAAGTTGGTCGTCACACCCACTGAACGAATTCAATCAGTTCCGCTTGGTAAAATCCGTCTTTGTTCAACCAAATCACGTCCAAAATTTAAATTGTAATTGTTCAATTTTATCTCGGCGGCCCTTTGTTTAACGGGGAAATATTTGTTTCTATACCCCATTGAGAGGCACTTTTCTCAGGTGGATCAAATGCATACAAAATTATATTTAAACTAATATACAGGGTGTACAACATCATCGCAGTAGTCTTAACTTCGTGAGCGTAGTAATCTGCATTACCGACATACTGTTCTTTCAATTGTTTGTCGGTAATGCAGATTACTACACTATTCAGTCTACTACGAGGTTAAATAATGTTGTACACTCTGTATATTTTTATTTAAATTGTGTATGTAATTTAAAATAAGGAACATATCAAGTATAAGGGAGTAGATGGCATGAAATTGACTCGATTTTATATTCAACGCTGGAGTCACTTATAATAAATTACAGAGTGTCTCAACTATTACAATTTTTAGTTAGCCTCTAATTCGTACACTTGTAATAACTAAACAAAGAATATAATTGAGACAACCTGTATATGTATGTAGGGTAGATTTATCTTAAGACTATTATAGAATGCAGACGAGTTTGCATAAAAATTGCCACTTTAAAATGTGAAATATTTGATCAGTTTTGTCTACAATGAATGGAGTTAATATTGTCTTTTTGGCGCCGGTTTCTAGCGATTTTTTGAAGCTCTATTGCAACTAGAGACGATGCACAATATTCTAAACAAAATTGCATCCCATCTCAACTACACTCTCGTATAGTTGCGGTGTGAATGTTTGAACATCGCTCTTTTCCCAGTAACTCTACAAATAGATTGAAATGTAAATAGGACTACATTAAAGTAAAGCGAAACGATCTAAGATACTACCTGTTTCCTAGCGTATTTTTAAACGAATCCTCCTAGATTTTCCATAATACAAATTATCAGCAAACAATAGAAATTGTTTTAATCTATTACCGTATTTGTCGACTGTTTTTTGTTTGTTGAACATCAACCTCCCTGTAGTTTTGCTCTTATTTTGGTCGAGTCTTTTTGTACGAAATACCGTCAATACTGAAGATTAAAGCAAAATAAAGTCAACAAACTAGGGAGGTATTTTATGCTTACTTATCCTAAACTGAACCACCCCTTGGCCGCCTTATTCACCCTCTCTACATACAACAAACACATTAAATAATAGAGGGTGGAATCGTGAAAATAAATACACATACAATATAACCGTTTTAACCGCATCAACCACCACTACCACCAGAAAAGAAACATTGCAACAATTAATTTAACAGTCGAGTATTTATTTTATTTGAACTTGTCTAATAGAAGCTAACACAACACCGGATATTTTTGTTCTACAAGATGGCGAAGATGGGGCAAAACGAGGAGATTTGATGAAGTTAATTAAAACGACTTCTTTCACCCTGGCTGTTTTTTTTTTTTTTNTTTTTTTTTTTTTAATTCTATACAACTATACGATTTCATTGGAAAAGAATTAGAACCAGTTGCTTAGGAGTTGCTACTCTATTCACTATTATATCGGGTAGTCTCTTAGAAATTCTAGCCATTCTTTGTTTTTCTTTTCGTTACGTTTTAATGATGATCATTTACATTTAAACGACTCAATACGCGCACTGTAACTGGTTACAATTAGATTTTTAAATAGAAGGAAGAAAACAATCATCTTTTTTTTGTCCCTTTTAAGTTGAAAGTTTAGAGAGAAAACAACGAAAGAATTCTAATTAGAAAGCAATTCTTTGTGACTCATCATCAATATTATCGTCATCATTGTCATATGTAAAATAGGGTTGCTGGAATTGACTAGGGGTTGATTATTAATTCTTCCAATCCTACAACTGTCTTTGTACATGCGGAAATTCTTTTGATTCCAAGCAATACAGGGACAACCATTCGAAAGTAAAAAATTCCTATTACTTAACAAGCAATTCGAAAAATATTTTGAGGATTTGTGGGTCATCCAGAGAAGATTTTAGCAAAAATTGGACCTCTTGGATAACAAAAAACGACAAAAACAGTCATTTTTCAAATATTTTGAAGAACATAAGTAATTTTGTAGGTAACAATCAAGTTTTAAAGTCTCGATTAAAGTTTCGATTGGTTTTCTAAAAGTTCACTACTATTAAGACTGTTGTAATATTTACAAGTTAATCAAATTTTTAATTGAACCAAACAAAGTAAATAAATTGAATTGTATCCGTTACAGTTACGTTTCTAGAAAACTTTTACAATTAAGTTTCGTTTATTTTTGTTTGTTTTCCGTTTTCAGATTCATTTTCTTCTGTTGATCATGAAACGTGTGTGACAACTAAAAGTTGAATCATTATTGTTTGTAGAACTCAAATGACCTGTTTTGTTGTTATTGTCATTATTATTATTATGATTATCAACAACAAAACAACACGATTATAAGATTGTTGTCAATTTTAATTCGGTTCTTGGTAGAGAAATAAATGAACGGAATTACGGTTATCGTTCCCTAGTTATTGTCCCTTGCATTTATGATGCTATAAACAAAAATATTCAAACACAAAAGGGTGTCTGTTGTCTGGTAATAAAAATTAATTAAAGAACACTCGTCTCTAATTCGTATTATCGTCTAGTTCAATCTATGCCCGTTATGTCGCTCATTTGTCGAAATACTACAAAAGCATCGAGAAAAACAAACTAACAGATGTTGTAATTACCGAAAAGTTAATTAATTTTCGTCTTTTGACCTGTATTACGCCTTTCACCGAAGTTTTGACCATTTTTTGATAATTTTCTGTGGAAACTGATCCTTCTAAATCTTCATCTATAATTCAAAATTTCTATGAAAATTGTCTAAAATTCGAAATTTGAAGCTTAAAATACTTTGTCCAACGAATCGTAGACTTGACTATAGAGTGAAAAACTAGTGAGAAATCGTCGATCAAAATTCCGCTTTTTTAAGACCTCTTAGCATCGTTCTTGAAGAGAAAGTAAAATGACGACTCGCAGAATTTTTCAATCTATACCGTTATGTCTCTCATTTGTCGAAATTCTACAAAACAAAAGTTGTAATTACCGAAAAGTCAATTAATTTTCGTCTTTTGACCTGTATTGCGCCTTACACCGAAGTTTTGACCGTTTTTGGATCGTTTTCGGGGGAAAATAGAAAACTCAACTTTCTATGAAAATTTTCTAAACTGGCAGGATTCGTAATTTGAAGTTGGAAATACTTTTTCCAACAAACCGCAACACTTGACTATAAAGTGCAAAACTAGTGAGAAATCGTCGATCAAAATTCCGCTTTCTTAGCACTCAACTCGACATTCTTCCCTTGAGATTCACAAAATTTCTAAATAGTTTTTCTAATAAAGGAGGAATCACTAATTTTATTACGATATTTAATTACCAAAATTATTATGATATGAATGCCCTTAGTTGCAGGCCCTTCTAGTTGCCGATACAACCCTGTCTTCATTCAGGTCTTATGATTATTATCCGTTCCCTTTTATCTATTCTTTTGTTAATTACATCTAGTACACGCGTACCAACTTAATTACAGCATAAAACGCAAGTTAATTATTGAATTTGTCATTAATACGGACCCGTGTCGCCAACATCTGGTCGTATAAGATCGAAGATAATGAAAATTGAATTGAATTATTTTTCAAAGAAACAGTGCGAAAAAAACAAATAAATCTATATTTCGACCACCCATTTAGAAACTATCGCCTATTAAAGACATGAACACCATTAGGTTGATCAATAATCCAACAGTTCTACCATTTACGTTAAAAGCCAAAGAAACAACAAGGGAAAAAATTGAAACGATTCCGTAGAAAATTTCAACCGTTTTGTTATTTCACACAACAATAACAATGCGAAAAACTTTGATCGCTTCTACTTTATTATTATTTCACCACCCTCGCCCCGGCTTCATCTTTTTCTTCAGCTTTATTTTGTGTGGTTTTTGTATTTCGTTAATCACACTCATCCAAACGCACCAGAAAGAAACGATAACAATGCGTCTCTCGAATCGATAATTACTTTAATAGTAATTTGCAATTGTAATAAAGATTAAATTTAGATAATTTTGATTAAATTTAAATTATTACAAGCAAAATTAATAGAATTGAACGAAAAATTTCGAAAAAAGTTACATGGGCTCGTCCGGGATTTGAACCCGGGACCTCCCGCACCCTAAGCGGAAATCATACCCCTAGACCAACGAGCCACAATAATAAAAGAACGTACTTTCTAAATATAACGCAATTGTTGATTTACTTTTTATTTCGTTAATTGTACATTTTCTAAGAAAATTGATAATTAACACACATATTTATATTTTAAAATATATATTTGGAAAGTGAGTTCTAAAAGTCATTACTCAAGTATAATTAATGAGTTCTGAAGCGAGTTTCTTGAATTTTTCCTATTTTGCACCCCTTACATTTTGTTGGAAAAAATCGTTTTTAAAACGAGGGAATTTTATAACGGTTGGTATGATAGAAATTCGATTTATATTTCATAAAAATAATAAAATTCCCTAGATATAAAAATTAGTAACAATTTAATTTGAAAATTATTAACACAGCTATTATTTAAATTTAAGTGAAGTTTAACTTAATAAATTCTAGTTATTTTTGTACTCAAAGTAATTGAGAAATGCCAATTTTTGTATGTTGAAATAAATCTATTTCCAAGGTAAAATACAAAAAAATATTTAAATTTTATTATTGTAGACTGTGCAGAGTTATTTGGATTATTTTCTGGCAAATGCAGGGTAGAAGACGAGTCGCTTGGGGCTATACAAGCGCCCCACTACCTGAATTATGTTTTTATTGAATTAATTTCAAGTTTTCTGTCTGTCTGTATGTGTGTTGTATATTTTAGAACAAATTGAAACAAAAACAAATACAAAATTTGTATTTTGTAAATTGAACGTATCTCTTATGTTAAAATGTACAAATAACATAAATAAATAAATGCATCTCTAGATTAATATGCAAAATTACTCAACTCTTATAAATATTTATTAACTCTAGAATAGTTGTTTTTTTCCGAATTGTTGTTTATTATCGTCATCGCCTTGTTTTTGTAGAAATGAACTTTGTTACACTACAAAAGGATGGAGAACTAAATTCCTGTAGAATTCTGAACAAACCACCCCCAGTATCATTCGATATAATTTGATAAAGGATAACATTGTTATATTGTTAGATTCGGTAGTTCTGTGTGTAACTGTACATTCTTGTCCTTGTTATCGGTTGTGTCCCTTGAGCACACCCTCCAATTCTTATTCCTATTTTTTCTTATTTAGTTGGTATACGTGTCTGTAACTATGATTATATTGAAGTCGACTGTCATAAGCCGCATGAGTGTTTATCAAATTTGTGAATTTTGGATTACACGTGTTCACTTGGAACATCTTTCTCTCACACAATACATACAAAAAGGAGACAAAAAACAGCATATTTTATTCATGCATACATCTAATTTTATGTTTTTCGCGTTATTTCGTATAAATTCATTCTATTCCTTCTAGTAGAGAAGATCTCCCTTCGCACTGCTTAATAAGAGCAGGATTCTTAAGAGAACGGAAATTTGACAGATGATTTCTCCCTTATTTTTCGCTCTAATAATAAATTCTAGGAGTCGTTGGAAAGAGAATTTCAAGCTATACAATACAGAATTCAATTCGTGAAAATTTGATTCGACATTTCATGACTTTAAATTTGAAATTAGGCGAGTCGAAGTAAGGATTGTATCGGAAAAAGCTTGAGAAAAGTCGAATAAGCAGCTAAAAATCAGAACAAATTAATCTAGAAACAAATAACTGCACTGTTGCAAAGCTCCTTTAAAATAGGAAACGTCAATCAACGATTTCTCTCTTATTTTCAGTCAATAATTAAATATTATGGCTCGTTAGAAACCGTCCTGAAAAATTTTCTGTAATGTCTGAGTTACAAACAATATAAGCGCCTGTATTTTTCATAAATTCCCCCATAATTCAGCCTATATTCGCAACAAATATAGGTTTTATTAATAGCAAATTGAAAAGGAGTTCCAGATATTTAAGAAATTTCCCAATTTCATGAAAAATTCAAAATAGCACTACTGTTGGTTTATAAAGTTATGTACAGATGGGCTTAAAATATTTCAGATGAAATTGAGACCTCACTGATTCTTTCCCTCGATATTTATTCGTATTTTGAACGAGTGTACGATGGGACCTATTGTATGGGAAACAAGACACTTGTCAGTAGGAATCGTTATCCCTTTCCAATTTTCAAGCACACACACACGCAGACAACACGCAACAGAAATTCTTCAATCATCATTATTGAAATCGGCCGATATTCAACCGAAAACTGCCAATATCCAATCAACTATGACATGAAACTGAGATGAAAAATTCGAATAGAAACAGAAATGAATCGAATGTACAATAAAACGATAAATCTAGAGTGTTTTCACGTTGTTGAAAGTAACGAACAAACCCGAAAGAATGCAAATATTTAATGATCCAGTTTGGGAATAATTAATTATAGGAAATTTCGGGTGGCAATTCTTTATTTTAAGAGGTCTTTGTTTTCGTATAAGATAAATGATGATTTCAAGATCGTGTATATGTTTTTTTCGGTTGTGTTGTTTCGGTCTGTACCCAACTCGATTTCACACACCATTCCTTCTGTGTCATTTCCATTTTTTTATCCTTAACGTCTACGATGAGGCTTTTTGCCTTGTATTCCTGATACGTCAAGAATTGTAAAAACAGAGGCAAAAAACGGTGATAATCTATTTGAATATTTTTACATACACGTAGAAAATATTCAAAACTGTATAATGATAAAATACCCAAGGATATTTTGGTCGTTTTCCAAATCCCGATGAGCTGCGAAGTCTTAATTTTACTCAAAATTGGACGATATTTGCAGATTATCAAATGTATAGTCACTCAACCATCACAAATTCGAATTCATTAAACGTTTACTTATCTGTATGACCAAAAGAAAAACGCCGTTATCAACATTTCCTGAATGTAATTACGGTTGTCGTCAATTTGTGTACATTGTCAGTTCGCCCTATCAGTGAAATTTCAATTTAAATTTCCGAAAAAAAAACCCGAATGATAACTAGTACAGTTCGACAAACAATATAAATGCAAAATAAAAAATTATTAAAAAAGAACAACACAAACGATTTAAATGAAAAAAGAATCAATCAATCAGAAAATAGAATAGGGTGGTTGTTGGAAGAAATTGAAAGGAATCTCCAATAGGACAGGAAAAAAACACGAGGACTTTAAAGAACATCCTAATATTATTTATTATCATGCAGAATAAGACAATTTATTATTCATTCATTTATTCGAAACGAAAAATTGTATTCAAATAAGAATATTCATACGTTTTTCCAATCAATTTTCTTCTGTTTTATTCAAAATATTACCGTCAGCCACTCCAATAATAATTGTTGAACGTTTCGTTGAAGACAAATCAATAAATTTATTCAACAAATCGGTGGAAGAGTTGAATCATCGTTTAATAAAGACAATGGATCGATTAACACGAGAAAAACGAACGCAAATTTAATGATAATTCCCATTCAATGGTGCTGAATTTCTCTAATCGAAGTTTTTAGCATTATAGAATACTCTTGACTAACTTAATTGACATATGATTGATATATTGATAATCAACAAAGGTCTAGATTGATGTTGAATAATATCTATTGTAGGCTTTGAATTAGTGATAGACATGATATACAAGCTAGTTTGTTAATGGACAGGTTGATTTGATAATAATCTATATGTAAACAGAGCTGGATGAAATGACAGCCGAGTTTTTTGAGTTTAATTGTTCTAAGAAGCTGTATTTGAACATTTTGCAATAATGGTGGACGCGCCAGGAATACGAATTTTAATGTTACTATTTTAAAAACAAATTACTTGAGGAAACCGGGTTTTCTAAACAATAATTACATTGAATAGACACTACCCTTTATTTCTAAACCCATTCGAGTATAATTAAATCTAAATTTCATATGCAAATCTCAAATAGAAAGATAATTACGTTAAATTGCCAATATCCTAATATGTTCGAACGGAATTCAATTATTTTTCAATTCTATCTCGATTAAAATCTTCATCGGTAATTAGCAATAAAGACATACACGCATAAAAAACATGTCAATATTGATGCGAATTTTTTGCTATTTTGGACCAATTCACTGATGAGAGTTTGAAATAGAGGACAACTAACAAAGGAAATTGGAGTTAAAGTTCAATTATCTCAAATTTCCCGTCGGCAAATTGGAAAGCTTGAAAAAAAATGCAATTTTAAATAAAATTAATTGTAAATTTGCATCTCCAATTGTAGTATTACGGGACGAATTCCGATTGGAACCGCAAAGCACCAGTGTAGCAGCTGGTAAGGATGTCGTCCTAGAATGTGCACCACCGAAAGGTACACCTGAACCGCAAGTAACATGGCGTAAAGACGGTCAAAATGTAGCAATTGAGGGTCGTTTCAAATTAGTCGACGGTTCAAATTTGGCAATAATCGACACGAAAATCTCCGATAATGGACGTTATCAATGTATAGCAAAGAATACAGCTGGAATACGTGAGAGTTCAGCTGCTATACTTACAGTATACGGTGAGTTGTTTTTCTGTTGATTCTAATTTCGAGAAATCAATAGAGATTTAATTCTGTTTTTTCGTTCATCTTGTTGGTATTGCAGTGAAACCTTTTATGGTGAAAGCGCCCGAAGACGTGACAGCTTTAGTTGGATCAACTGTAGATTTTCCATGTACAGTTGGTGGTGATCCTCTGCCTGATGTATTGTGGCGGCGTAATGCCGCCACCGATACCAGTATGCCCTTGGATCGTGTACGAGTTTTAGAGAATCGTACATTGCGTTTAGAACGTATCACTTTAGCCGACCAAGGACGGTATACTTGTGAGGCTGACAATTATGCTGGAGTTATTACAGCATCAGCAATGCTAACTGTACACGAACCACCAACATTTATAACACGACCATTAGCACAAACTGTTGAAACCGGACAGAATGTTTCGTTCAATTGTCAAGTAACTGGTAGTCCGAAACCGTTCGTTTTCTGGTCATTTGAAGGTGAACGTTCTTTAGTTTATCCAGGAGTTACATTTGGGAATTTTCAAGTTTCAATAAATCACGGCCGATCGGTTCTATTGTTAACAAATGCCCAACCACAAAATTCCGGTACTGTAATCATCTGTTCAGGGGTGAATACAGCCGGTTCTATATCAACAAGAACACGTTTAACGGTAACATCGAAAGAAGACCGTCCACCGCCTGTTATCATCCGGGGCCCAGTCAATCAAACATTACCTATCAATTCTGTTGCATTTCTATCATGTGAAGCTATCGGTAATCCAACACCGGTTATCTCCTGGTATAAAGAAAATCATCCTGTTATAGCATCGGATCGTTTCAACATCACCAATCCGAATTTAATCGAAATCTATCATTTACAAAAAGAAGATTCAGGCATGTACACATGTGTTGCATCATCACGTGTCGGTAAAGCCACCTGGAGTGGTTATCTACTCGTCGAAAATCCAAAGAATCCAAACATTAATTTCTTTAAAGCACCTGAAGCTATCATGCTACCAGGACCGCCAAGTAAACCGCATGCATTAAATCAATCCGATACAAGTGTAACAATAACATGGGGCCAAAATAATAAGATCGGTTCATCGAGTCTATTGGGTTATCAAATTGAATTATTTGGACGCGATGAGAATACAACACCGACATGGACAATTGTCGGTAGACGTATACAAGGGCCGACATTTACACAACATTTATTAACACCAGGTGTACCGTATACATTTTTAATACGTGCCGAAAATGGCCATGGACTAGGACCACCATCGCAATTAAGCGATATAATTATAGTTGGGCCGGATACGGCGCAAAATTGGGGCAATCCGGAAGTTACAATATTGAGTGAAGCACGCGCCAATCTAGTTACTAGCCATATTGTTAAATTAATTGAAACTATACCTGTAACATCAACTTCAATTAAGTTAATATGGAGGATTATTGATGCACAATATGTTGAAGGATTATACATTTATTATATCGAATTAGATCGTCTTCCAGATACACCTAATTACAATATGTTGACAGTTTTACATACAGGTGGATCGACGAGTTTTACTATAACGAATTTGGCGAAATGGTCGCGTTATCAATTCTTCCTTGTGCCTTTTTTCAAGACTGTAGAAGGACAACCATCCAATTCTAGAACCGTACGGACACTAGAAGATGGTCGGTATTTAAATTTATCTTAAATTCAACTCTATTTGTTTTACAATTTCAGTACCAACGGACGCTCCAACACACATGGAAGCTCTATTGTTGAATTCAACTGCGGTTTATTTAAAATGGAAACCACCAAGTTCGACAACATTAAACGGTGAATTACAAGGCTACCGTATCGAAGTTCGTATCAATGGTACTGATAATGTTGATGTAATTAATGTTGGTACAGTACCGGCATTATTATTGGGCAATTTAACATCTGGTATTTCTTATAATGTACGTGTTAGTGCACTTACTCGCGCCGGTAATGGTCCATACAGTCCGGCAGCTTATTTACGTTTAGACCCAATATCGCGCATTACAAATGATAATAATGTTGGTAATAATGGTAATCAACATCAACAACGGCCTGTAGATTATCAAAGTGGTGATTTTATAACAGAAACATGGTTTATGGCTTTATTAATCAGTATGGTAACTGTAATGGTTCTATTATTTGTTGCAATGTTGTTAGTAAGACGTCGTCAATTATTAACAAAGAAAACATTAACACCAAGCCGATCGAATGGTGGTGTATTAACAACACCATTATCAACAAAACAAGAAACACCATTATGGTTAGATAAAGAGAATTTGCCGGATTATTCGAATACATTACCGGAATATTCGAAATTATTACAAACGAATTGTAATAATATCAATTTACATCAGAATCCGTTGAGTGATTATCGTCCAAATCATCTCGATTATACCGATAAGTCGTATCAATTAACAACAAATAGTCGTTATAGTGGTGTACAAATACAAGAATACGCTAGTCCGAATTTAACGACAATTGGAAATGATCAACGCGATTCACAAATTGCCGATTATGCTGAAGTTGAAACGAATAATGCAATATCACCAGCGCCTTATGCTACAACAACTCTAGTGATTGGAAATCGTAATAATCGCAACAATTCATTGATATGGAATCCATCATTGCTACCAAAACAATCAATGACTGATGACGATGATGATGATGATGATGATAATGATGGTAATAATGATGAACCGCCATATCCGGCAACAAACGGTGGTTATTACAATCGTAAAGTCTATTCGGATTCGTATTTTGCACCGACACATACATTAAAACGTATGAAAAAAGAACGTAAATTACGTAGAACTGTAACAAATAATGAGAATCCACCGGATTTAGTATCGCCAACACAACCGGTATATGCCCGTGTTGGTCCACCGGGTTTATCTTGGCGGCATTACAATAGTAATACACCATCGTTGAGTAGTTTTAATCCCCATAAACAAGTCTATCATGCTTCGACTAGAAGTGAACCGGGCAATATGTTGTGAATATCGTTTTGTTTCATTTATTAGACGAACATCGAGATTGAAATATTTTCGTTCAATTTGTTAAATGTTATTGTTGAATATTTTCTAATCAGTATTAATAAAGAATGCCTAATTCATCTATCGAATCTCGATGTTTCAACAAGACTGAATTTTCGTTACGTTTATTTGATCAAATTTCATTTGACTATTCACCTATATTTCCAGTTCTTCTAGTTGCTCTAATTATCAAACAATTTGAAAGATACTTTAGGGAAATTGGTGAAAACAGCTACAATCCCACAATGTCGCGATTTTCACCAATCAAATCTACACGGAGAACGATTAAGAATAACTAGAGATTTTCCAGCACTGATTTTGAAAAATAAACAAGTAGTATAAGCATTTGTACAAAAACAAGAGAAAAATAGTGATAATGTGTACTGAATTCGTCATTCATATGAAGCTCTAATTAGCTACAAATTGTTAGAATATTTTTCAAGTCTCAGTAATCAGAGAAACTCTAAGAACTGGAAATATTAAAGTCTTCTTGGTATGTTTAAAATAATTAATTTTTCTAGTCATTTGTTATTAGAGGATTTTCTCTTTTTGTAAATTAACCATGTAATTATATGTAAATGTAATTCTATTGAAAATAAGTGAGTTAACAAAAATCTGTAAACTGTAAGTTTCTCAATCTGTATACCGACACATTTAGAACGACTGTATCGTCCAAAAGATAGAAAATTCAATATTTTAAACTGAAAAAATGGTTAATTTTGTAAAGAAATTGGTGAAATTTTGGTAAAATTTTAGTAATGGTTGTAGAATTTAAGTCAGATTTCCTCAAAACTCAGGGACTTTGGAAGGAAAACCAAACTAAAGCCAAATGCACACCTGACGAACGAACGGCAACGAAAATGTGAAACGTGCACGTGTGCTTTTTGTGGTTCGTTGGTGTTCGTTCGTTAGATGTGGACCCGGCTTAACAGAAAAACATGCAATGATCAGTGAATTGTAAACAATACAGCCGTTCCTGATTATTAAAATATTAAACAAACTAAAAGCCAAAGATGTTGAGATTCCTAACTTTTGTCGCTGAAATTTCACTAAAATTTCACCCAATCATTCTTCTGTACAGACTTGTAATCGACAAATATCCTTTTCAATTATTTACAAGAAACAAGTAGAACATATAAAGGAAAAAAATGGAAATGAAAGAAAATTAATAAAACATATCAGAAATTGTAAAAATTACAACTAATGTAGAAATGGATACAAAACTAGAGCAAAGTATGAAAGAATTCAATTAATTTCCTGTAGAATTTTAGTCTTCCTTTCGTTTGAAAATTACCAAATTTTTAATCTATTGAATGAAATGATTGAAGATGACAGAAAGAAGCGAAAACATCAACTAATTAATGAAATATTAACGCTCATTATATTTTTATAAATAATGTGCCATGTATATGTTCTCAAAAACTAAGTGTATGTACATATTACATTTAAAGTAAATGATAATAAAGATACTACTATTACTATTAATAATAATAATAATAATGATAATAATTAATAATAATAATAACGATAATAATGATAATAAAACGTTTCTAATTGCATACCTGTCTCTTATTTTTCGATTAATAAACAGTTGATTGAAACAATTGAATCTAACTCGAGCCACACGAACAAATCGAATTTTAATCAAAAAAAAAACAAAACGGGATGTTTAACCAAAAGATTTACCCGTATGGATCAAGTCAGTTTTCATTGTTCGTTATAGTGGAGCAATTTGGCCGAATGTAATTAATTAAAAATGACAATGGAATTAGCGTCAAAACACTTTGATAGTCGACTATAAAATGGTGCTATAGTTTTCCCTTTTGTGCTATGGAAAATTACTTTTATTTCTCTTTTTTTTCGGTTACTGACGTTTCTTTTTTTTTGATATGCACATACGTTTAATTGGACTGGTAAAAAAAATAAATGGTGGATAAAGAAGAATAAATATAACGAGGTGTACATTTGTCAAAACTCTACATATACTACTGATAACTGTGTTATCATTCGACTGTTTTGATAATATTCAAATTATATAGTCATTATTATTGGTGATACTGCTATTATTGTTATTAGCTTCATGTTTATTAACAAAGAATAATAGTTGGACAATGTTGATAAAATGAATATTAATTAGAGTATAAACGTTATCAGAAGGACATTTTTTTTAAATAAACAACATGTCTCTATTCTTTAACCAACTGCTTGTTTTAAATATAAATATTTCCACATTCACTCAGGATATCCTGTTTGATTTGGTTAGCAAAAAAATAATCATAGGTGTTAATTTGCAAAATTTTAATTACACTCCCTTTGTCCTACAGTTCATAATAAAGGCTCTTGTGCTTGAGCCAATTTAATTGTTGTAAGGTCTCGATCACAATAAAAAAATTAAAACGATACCGGTAAAATATTCTCTGGGAAATCCCCTACAAAAGTTTTCAAAATATTTTTTCAATCACTATCACTATCACTATCACTATCACTAGCACTATCACTAGCACTGTCACTAGCACTATCACTATAACTATCACTATCCTCAAAATCCAAAAATTTAATCAGAAATAAACCATTCTATTTACTACCCCATATTATGAGGATCATTATCGAGTAAGTTCAGGTGATTAATTGATAGAAATTCTTCTTCTGGCCATCTTTTTACAAATTGTAAGCTCTCTTGTTTTAACGCTACATTTATTTTGAATTGATCAGCGATTAAATTATTACAATTTAATTTATTTGAAATTAATTATTATTTGATATATTTTGTGATAATTTTGCAATAAAATCTAGTCGTAATAGAATCTTTTAATATGCCATAAAATTTCACAAGTGCATTTAACTAGTTTTTGGAGAATGGCCAGAATTTGATAAATTTAAACATGAAAAACATCGTTGATGTTTTCTTAGAAATAATAGAGAATACATTGAACAAACGCAAATCTGCAGCTTTATAATTGAAATATACATTTCCTGTGCTTTTTTCATTCCATTTTCACGATAAACAGATGCAAATTAAATAGATTAATATTGGATTAATGGAGAAAATTAATATAAAGATTGTTATCTTGATCTAGTGATATCAATAATTCTTCCCATTAGTACACACCTAACTGCAGCAATTACAAAAAAACAGTTATTTTATTGAAATTAAACAAACTGACCGTACAGATCGAATAGTCGGTGCTATTTCTCTAGATATACAGGGTGTACAACATTATTAAAGTTCGCAGTAGCCTATGACTTCGTGAACGTAGGTCAGCTTCTTATTTCAACTGTGTTCTTGTTTCAACAGATTGTCGGTAATGCAGATTACATATTGAAATAAGAAGCCGACCTACGTTTACTGCAAGTTTAAATAATCTTGTACACCCTGTAGAATCATATTAATAACTGACAATAGAGATCAAGATTTCAATTGTGAATACTGCAACGTATAAAACCAATAAACATTGAAATAGGAATTTCAAATCAACTGAAATTCCAGCCGCAGTTAAATTGAGCAATGGAAAAAAATTCAGTTAAAACTACATCGAATCGACCAATTCGACGGACACGATATTTGCGTGAATATTTTCGTGAATATTGCACCAATACCAGTATTCATGGATTTCGTTATTTCGGTGAAAAGCGTACATTATTCGAAAAGTAAGTAGATTTTATCGTTTTTTTTTAATTTTTTAAATAATTATTCGTTTTATTTTTTTGCTAATTAAAGGTTATGGTGGTTGTTCATTTTTATCTGTTGTTTAATTATCTGTTCGTTATCGATAATTGTCGTTTATCACAAATGGGAAAATAGTCCGGTTATTGTAACATTTGCAACGAAACCAATGAAAATCTATGAAATTCCATTTCCGGCTGTAACGATTTGTTCACAATCAAAAATCAAACAAGAAGTTTTCAATTTAACAGAAGTGAGAAAAGTGCATCGTAATCTAACTGAACAAGAGTTGAGTCTATTCTGTACTTTACGATTAAATAAAAACTATCAATTTTCTAACCTATATGTGCAAAACATTCGACATAAACGAGATGGCAAACCATTTAACATGCGGAAAAGTAGTTTTTTCCGTACAGACGAATATTTTCAATTTCATTGTTTATCGTAGAAAAAAATGGTTTATCTAACTCGAGTGGAAGCAGCCTTTTTGAAACTTGTCACAAAGACGTTGTTTCCACACTAGTTTGACAAATAACTATTTGATTAATTTCGTGCAAATTCATAGGGAAAAATATTGTAATTATGTTGAATCGATTTGCGAAGACGATAACGGTCAATGTCGGCCATTCAATTTTTCCGATGATTATTTGGACATTATGAACAAACTAAGAACGATAAAGTTTCCAATCAAGTGTAATTTATTTGGTCGCAATATAGAATGTAAAAAAATATTCACACCGATTATAGTCGACGAAGGTCTGTGTCTAACATCAAACATGCTCGATCGTGATGAGATTTACGCTAATAATGTGTAAATTATTTCAAAAACAACAATTTAAAATAACTAAATTTATTCAATTTATAGTGTTCATTATAAGAATTTCCATAAAATTAAAGAATCTTCACAATGGACTATAGAAAGTGGTTATGATAAAAAAGCTTCAAAAGACGCATACCCACGACGTGCTCTACTATCAGGTTTACGATACGGTTTTGAATTTGAAATGAGTACAATGCCTCAAGATATCGATAGAGTGTGCCAAGATTCATTAGAAGGATACACGGTGGTTTTATAAAATTATTAAATAATTTTTAAATGTCTATTATACAGGTTCTTTTACATGTACCTAATCGAATTCCACGTCTTAGTGAACGACAGTTTCGACTACCATTAAACAAAGCTGTTGTGGCAGCTGTTAAACCGTATATTATAACAACATCACCACGTGTTATCAGACATAGCCCAAAGAAACGTGGTTGTTATTTTCCATCTGAACGTCAATTGAAATATTTCAAACTCTATACACAAATTAATTGTCAATTGGAATGTTTAACAAATTGTACATTGATAGAATGCAACTGTGTCGCCTATTTTATGCCAAGTTTGTATTTTGAATCGTATTTTTGCAAATACAAGAGTGCTAAGCTAAAATTAGAGTTTATCTGGCAACTCCTGTTATTTTGCAAGTTGTAGGGAGCTCTTTGGGGATTATTTTACCAAAATTGGAGCCTTATAGCTCATTAGGAAGTTCGTCAAAAAACGCTTCGTCAATACTGCTACGAGGTCCAAATTTTGTTAAAATAACCAAATAGCCCTAGTTTTAACTCCACACCCCCTTGTATAAGAAAAAGTATTGACTTAAATTGGAAGTTTTTCAGGAGAAAACGGGACTAGAATTTGCGGTGGACAAGACAATGAATGTTTACAAGACGCTGAATGTATTTTACTCATTATTTTTATATCGATCATTAATTTTGAAATTTTAGATCACTACCAGACCAATGAATTGCATAAAGCCTTAGGATATGAGCAAATGAATCATCGATCATTTAGTGAAACCGACTGTGATTGTATGCCAATGTGTAGTGATATTGAATATAATGCAGTCCTTTCGCAAACTGATTGGAATTGGACTGAAAAAGCTTCAACAACTGATGATAAGCTCTATAGACTCCAAGCAAAAGGAGCATATTTATCAAGATTTTCTATATATTTTTTTAAAAATGATTTTATTGGCTCGGAACGAAATGAACTGTATGGTCCTACCGATTTTTTAGCGAATTTCGGTGGACTTCTAGGATTATTTACCGGTTTTTCGTTTCTATCATTGATGGAAATTATCTATTTTCTAACAATTAGAATTTATGGTAATTGGAAATTGTACGGATTTTGGGCTGGACAACGACCCGAAATCGTACAAGATAAACAACAAAGATATTAATTAGAATTGGCTAAAATTATAGAAATCATTTCAATCACGGAATTTTCAATTGAGTCTTTCGCACTAATTTTTCGAATTATATCTTCTTATAATTGTGAATTTACAATAAATACAGTGAATTCCGCCTATTTGAATCAGTAATTAATCTATTCATAGTGGAGAAATTAAGCCCATTTGTAGATTATCAAATGTAGAAGTTTCTCTGAAATCTGGTTATCAAAATCTCGACTTTGTTTTTTGATAAAGTTCCTAATGAACCACAATAATACATTATAGGTTTAACCTATCAATATTTGAGCTTTTGTTAATTTAAAGAAGAATGCCACATATCAATATGAAGCAAGTAAATCACTATAATATAAACAAAACTAATTCTAACAATTAACAAGGCTATAATTCTGTTAAAAGTATTGTTCATTCTAATGTATTAATGTAAAATTTCACACATTTATCTCAATCCACAATTGGAATTTTGCCAACTAGAATAATCGTTAAGTAAAATTTTATGATAACACAAGATTTTGTAATGAAATTGAAATAAACAAACTGAAAACATCATAGAAAACAGATCTGAGATTTACAATTTCTAATAATATCCGGAGAACTAAAACCTTGGCTAATTAAAAAATTCTAAAAGGAGTTTGCTTTAAATGATTAAAAACTGGAACGTAGATCATCAATAGATAAGAACAATGCTATTTAATTTGGCACACCTCTATTGGTAAATTTAAACAGGGTGGATAATTGAAATTCTTTATTATCGTGTAATTTTGGCAACAGTCATTCAAAGTTTCAAAGACAATTTTTATTAAACTAAACACCTTTGAATTTCAGCAGTACAATAAAGATAGTTGTAAAAAGTGACAGATTATTTTCCGTTTTCCATTATCTTTAGACGGGTTGATTAAATTAGCTTTGATCGACTGTAATTTTAATAAAAATAGACCAACGTTCTAATTAATCCTTGAAACGATCAGATTTATGATTCTTCATTCTAATTAAAGTCTATCGTATCGAATAAATACGCTCATTGTTAGTATGGAAACGGAAAATTCACTAGTTAACAAATCAAACGATTGTGTTGAATATTTTCGTGAATATTGCACCAATACCAGCATCCATGGATTTCGTTATTTTGGCGAACGACGGACAATATTCGAAAAGTATGTTCATTCGATTATTTTATTTATTTTTTAACGATAATTGACCGCCTTTCTGTTAATTAAAGGTTATGGTGGTTGTTCATTTTTATCTGTTGTTCAATTATCTGTTCGTTATCAATAATTGCGGTTTATCACAAATGGGAAAATAGTCCGGTTATTGTAACATTTGCAACGAAACCCATGAAAATCTATGAAATTCCATTTCCGGCTGTAACGATTTGTTCGCAAGTCAAAATAAAAACAACCGTTTTCAATTCAAAGAATCTCACCGGCAATTTATCGGAGCGCGAGTTGAGTTTATTCGATTTGTTTTTTAAGCAAATATTTTCAATTATTTTCATTACAGACAGAAATTTTGCAATTATGCTGCAACAATGTGCGGTATTTCAGCTGAAGATTATCCATTTTGTGAAAAAATCAAGTTTTATGATGATTATTTCGAGATTATGGAAGAATTGACACCGAAATTTTTCCCAATTAATTGTTATGAATTAGGACTAGCGACAGATTGTGATGAATTGTTCACACCAATTGTTACAGATGAGGGTATTTGTTACACAGCAAATATGCTAGATCGTGACGAATTTTTCAGGGAAAACGTGTAATTTTAATTAGTTTTTTTAGCTACGATTGAACAAAAAACCGTAAATTTTGTGTCCTGTTCCTTTGCTCAATCGTAGAAGAAATATTGCACGTGACTCGAGTGGAAACTCGTTTCACAAAGACACCCTTTTCAATTTTATTAGATGAGTAACTACACCAATAAAAATTGTTGTATTTTAGGGTACAGTATAAGAATTTCCACAAAATCGGACGAATTTCCCGCTGGTCTATGGAACGTGGCTACGATAGAAACGCTCCAACGAAGACCTATCCAGCACGTGCTCTACTATCAGGTTTGCGGCACGCATTTCAATTTGAAGTTAAGACAGTTTTTGATGATAACAATGAGATATGCGAAAATTTGCAAGGATATACCGTGAATTTGTACAATTTTTTGAATTTTCTCAAATTATATTGCTTCATTTTTAGGTTCTTTTGCATATACCGAGTCGAATTCCACGACTCAGTCAAGAACAATATCGACTATCATTAGATAAAGCCGTTGTGGCAGCTGTTAAACCGTATATTATAACCACATCCTCGACTGTCATGAAATACAGTCCAAAAACTCGAGCTTGTTATTTTCCATCTGAACGAATACTGAAATATTTCAAGATCTACAGTCAGAATAATTGTCAATTAGAATGTTTAACGAATTATACATTGGCAACATGCAGATGTGTGTCATATTTTATGCCAAGTTAGTATTCATTAAGCCAACAAAATAGTAAATGATGGGTAGAAACATTCCAATTATAAAGCGTCGTATTCAAATTGAAACACAAAATAATGTAGCATTAAATTCTATGCATCTTCTGGTATCATTCACTAATCTAATCAACCGTTAACATAAATCATTTCTGGAGAATGTCACTTATTCACTGTTAATTTTCTTTTAATATTTCAAGACAATTTTCTGTAAAGTAACTTTTATATTTTAGGAGAGAATGGTACAAGAATTTGTGGTAAACACGATTTTACTTGCCAGAAAAGAGCTGAATGTAACAATTTTTCATCAAGTAAAACTGTAAAATTAAATGAATCTTTTGTAGATTTTTACGAAACGAAAGGTGCATCTGAACAACCGATAGGTGACACTGTGCTTGAATTTCCAGATATAGCCGATTGTGATTGTATGCCAATGTGCAGCGATATTGAATACAATGCAGTCATATCAGAAACTGATTGGAATTGGAATAGGGAGAATTCAACGGATTTCTTTTTATCGAGATTCTCTGTCTATTTTGTTAAAAGTGATTTTATTGGCTCTGAAAGGAGTGAATTATATGGTCCTACAGATTTTTTAGCGAATTTCGGTGGACTTTTAGGACTATTTACCGGTTTCTCATTTCTATCATTAATGGAGATTATTTATTTCCTAACAATTAGAATTTATGGTAATTGGAAATTGTACGGTTTTTGGACTGGACCACGGCACTGAAACCATTAAGAGACTACAGCTCCTTTAATGGACGATTTCTCCTTTATTTCTTATTGTAAAATCAAATGCTAAGGGTATTAGGAATGTTTTTTGGAATCTTGACATTTTTCTTATTTTTCCAAAAAACTACCAAACCCATCTGAATCATTTCTTGCTATTTATTAAACTCATATTCATTGCAAAGAAATCAGCATAGGCTGAGTCATGGGGAAAAATATCATTTGAAACTCCAAATTTCAAAAAAAATCTGCATCTTTTAGCTTGAAATGCTCTTTCCAACGCGTCTCTTGATTTTAATGTAGAAAATGAAGATTGTTTAGGAAAGAATTAGATGGTTTTGCTTTACAAATTGCCTCTTATTTGACCTAATTCTCAACAAATCCTATCCTATAATTATCCTCATACTTGGCCAATCGTTAACAGATTGTTCGATCTGTTTTATTGACATGTTTACATACTGGCCATATAATGTTTGTTCATGAAGACATCTAATTAATATCCCACCTGTTTCTATCCAATTATTTAATGGATTCTGGGGAAGATAATGATGGTGTTAATTTTGATGGTGATCATGCTACATTACGTTTCAAATGCAACCAACTATGACGTTAGAATCCCTTGTGGTTCACACATTCATGTTATGTTCTCTTAACAACTCTTCGAAAGAATTATTAGTGTGATTCACTCGACTACACATAGCCGAAGATTAGAATTAACAGAATAATGGTTGAGAAACCTGATGAAAAAAATCCTGTCGATATTGTTGCAGTGAAACCGGCTAATTGTTGTAAAAGTATCAGGAATTATTTCAGAGAATATTGTAGATGTACGGGTGTCCATGGATTTCGGTATTTCGGCGAGAAGAGGACAATCTTTGAAAGGTATTCTATGATTGGTTTTTCTTCATTTTTTTTGTTAATTTTCTTCACCTAGAGTTTGGTGGTTTTTCATTTTTGTCATCTGTTTGGCTGCTTGCGTTATTTCAATCCGTGAAGTGTACAAAAAATGGGAACAAAGTCCTGTTATTGTTAGTTTGGCAACACGCGGTACACCAATTTATCAAATCCCATTTCCGGCTGTTACTATATGTCCAGAAATCAAATCGAAATCGTTCAAATTCAATTTCACTGAAGTTTTGTATAAGAAACGAAACAATAAATCATTAACGGTTACAGAGTAAGCTGTATACAGTGTAGACCATTTAAAAGAATGAAGATTTTGGGGAAGTCCCGAGAGAACATTTAAGTAAGTAGCTCATCGGGTACTTAATCCAAAGTGCTTATTTTGGACAATGTCGCGATTTTCATCAATCAATTATACGATTGAACGACTAAGAATAAAATTGATCATCAAACGCTTTTAGACTTCCCATGACTTTTACTTAAATATTCTCTGGGAACCTCCTAGAAATCCTTAAAATATAAATTGTTCGCCGACTAATAAGACTTATATGTATACCTTTAAATTATATACTTTTAAATGGTCCGCACGATATAAAAATAACCTTAAAAAGGAACTGTAAATTTTAAGGGCTAAAAATTTTGAGTATATGTCATTAATATGCAGCTATAATGAAAAATTGGATTACATGAATAATGTGACATTTCCCAACGATTTCTTCAACGTTATCGATACTGTAAGTATGAAGAAATAATAAAGAATTCATTATAAAAACGCAATTTTCAGCTGAAGCCAGATTTTATACCCATCAACTGCCACTATATGGGCTCTTCGATAAATTGTTCTGAAATATTCACACCGATTATCACTGATGAAGGTGTCTGTTATTCATTCAACATACTTGGGCGTGACGAAATTTTCAAAGAGAATGTGTAAGACATTTTTCATAAAGATTATCAGTGAAAAAAACTTTGTTTTTCGATTAGAGTGCAATATTCAGAATACCATAAAGTCCATTCCAAATCCTCCCAATGGACAATGGACGACGGTTATAGTGATAATGCCGAATCTGATGCATATCCAAGACGTGCCCTGCTATCCGGCGCCAAGAATGCTTTCAGTATTTCACTGATAACAAATCGAAACGATACTGATTATGCTTGTAGGAATTCATTATTAGGCTATCGAATATTGTTACATACACCGATGAGATTCCCACGGCCAAGTCAAGAATATTTCCGTGTTCCTTTAAATCAGGCTGTTGTGGGTGTTATACAACCGAATATGATTGCCACATCAGATTCTGTCAAATTGTACAATCCGAAACGGCGTGAATGTTATTTCCCCAGTGAAAGGAATTTGAAATTTTTCAAAATTTATACACAATTGAACTGTTTTATGGAATGTGAAACGAATTATACGCTCGATGAGTGTGGATGTGTTAATTTTTTCATGCCGAGTACCATCTTTCAAACATAAATATTAAATAATTTTAAAAACAACGAAAATTTTCAGGAGAGAATGATACTGAAATTTGTGGAACTGGTAAAATTGAATGTATGCGAAACGCTGAAAGTATATTTCGTTATTATTTAGTTGTAGATTAATCCGAATTTTTACTAAAATTTCAGAGTCAACTCATAAGAAAAATGTCGACAGACTCATCATCAACGAACAGAAAACACCAGAGCGTCGTGCAAAGAAACTCAAAACAGATTGCGATTGTATGCCGATATGCTCCGATTTGAGTTATGATTTGGAAACTTCACAAACCGACTGGGAGTGGGATAAAGAGGCAACAACGGAACATTATGACAGCAAATCGTCTCAAATTTATCTAAAATTGTGTCTATAAATTTGATGAAAATTTATTTCAGGTACCTTAAATCTTCATTGACGATCTATTTCAAATCAAATCACTTCATCACATCGCAAAGACATGAATTCTACGGTCCGACAGATTTTTTAGCGAATTTTGGCGGTCTACTTGGTTTATTTACAGGATTTTCAATATTATCACTGATGGAAATTATTTATTTTTTGACTGTTAGACTCATTTGCAATATACGCTTGTATGGATACTGGGCTGGACCAGAAAATTGAAATATTTCATAATTATTTTCATCACCTTTGACATCACTAGAATTATTCAAATGCGATTAATCGTCTTGATTGAAAATAATTTAGTTACAATTCTGCAGCTTTCATTGCGAAAATAGTATCAGCCTTGAAGATTTCAAAAATAAAATAGCACCTATTCGAGTTCATTTCTTTGTCCTATCCTTAAAAATTCCTTAATAAGCGATAAGAATCAACTTTGGAATCTTTTATACCATAATTGAACGAAAAGAAATTTAAAATTAGATCTATAGCCCCATATAAGCCAAAATTTTCGATTTTTATCTCTGATACTCAATGTAGACAATCAGAAATAAAACTATAGTAGTTGAATTTGAAATGGAATTTAACAGAGCATGAAGCTCATGATGTGGATATAAAATTAAAACAATTTCATGTTGCCAAATCTCAATATTTTGTCTTCCATAAACAAGATGCAATAGGAAATAATCAATAATTCAAGCTTGATTTGCAACCTTGCTATTACCATCAGTATACAAAAAGCCAGAGTCAAGGCCTACAACTATGAATTAATTCAGACGATTACATAATTTTAAAACGGGAACGAAAAGAACTATTCACATTTTAACAATAAACAATCAATTTGCTATTGTTGCTGTTATCGTAAAATATTTAACAAGATCTATAGTTGCAATTGTTAATTTAAATTAAAATTGGGAACGTAGATAATTTTAATGTGGGCATGTCTCTAATTTAATTACATCAACATTGAGGTCAACGTAAAATTACATTCCCACCGAATAGAATATATCGACAAACTATTTTAGTTCATGTTAGGCATCAAAGCAATAGCCAACGAAAATTCATCATTTATTCTTGCTTGATGGAAAAAATCAATAAAATCTACAAAAATACTCTATAAAAAAGTGTGTAATGAAATTAAGTGAATGTTTTAACTGTTTAATCAAAAAATAAATAAAATGACCGAAATACCAAAACGAACCCGGAGTTTCTGCCATTACGTCCGGAAGTATTTCCGAGAGTATAGTGAAGTTACTGGAATTCATGGATTACGATATGTTATAGAGAAACGATCGAGAATTGAAAAGTAAGTTGAATAATTATAATTATCTACGGATTAATTAATTTGTACGAATTTTAGAATTATATGGATTGTTATTATGTTATTGGCGCTAATTTCTTCTATTTATATGATCAACCAAATATGGCAGAAATATATCGATAGTCCTGTTGTTGTTAGTTTTGGTACAGTTGAGAAACCAATTAGTGACATACCATTTCCGGCTGTAACAATTTGTTTAGAATCGAAAACTCAAACGGACAAATTTAATTTACTTAAAACTATGAAAAAATTTGAAGATAATTTAACTTTAACACAACAAGAGTAAAATTAATTTCATTGTAATCTATCGTGGTTTAATTTTTGATATTCTTTCAGGGAGCAGAATTTAGTTTTTTTGACATTAATGTGCGCTATACCGCTGGAAAAGGAACCAACTCAGATGCCAGAACTTGATGATTTTTATCAAACTATAGAGGATGTATGTTGTAAAATGTATATGGTGTCTTATTTTTTAAGATTTTCAAATATTTCCTTAAATAATAATGGTGCAAAATAACTAAGACTAAAATAAATAAGACACCCAGTATATATTCGAATGTAAACGAAATTTGATTATAGCTTCAAGAGGATTTTGAGGCAACTTTTATCGAATGTACTTGGTTGGGACAGATCCATGATTGTAAAAAATTTTTCACCCCAGTCTTCACTGATGAAGGTTTATGTTATTCGTTTAATATTTTAGATAAACAGGATATGTTCTACGAAGATCTGTAAGTTTTCCTATTTCGAAAAGAAGAATTAATACAAATTATCGATTGTTTTAGACTTCCATATTGGAATTATTATAATGTAAATGTTCCAACAATTAAATGGAATATTGAAGATGGATATAAAGATTTAGATTTAAATATCTACCCAAGAAGAGTCCTATTATCTGGATTTGGTGCCGGATTAAACGTTTTTTTGGGTACAAATAAGCTAACAGTTGATTATGCATGTAAGCAAGCTAAACAGGGTTATCGGGTGAGTTCCTCCATTCCTAAATAAATTTCTTTGAATGGATTTATCAGAAAAATTACCTCATCAAGACTGAGATTTCTAATGGTCTATCCAAAGAAGACTCCTTTTCCTTCCAACAGAAGTGCAAAACTTGAAACAATATTTCACCCTCTAATATTGCTCTTCTATTTAGGTACTATTGCATAATCCATTGGATATTCCACGGGCAAGTAAAGACTATTTTCGTGTACCATTTGGACAATCCGTTATTGCATCTGTACAGCCAAGATTAGTGACAACTTCAGATACAATTAAAAATTATCCAATTGATAAACGTGAATGTTTATTTATAGAAGAAAGGAAATTGAAATATTTCAAAATGTATACCCAAACAAATTGTAATTTGGAATGTTTAAGTGATTATGTTTTAGAACGTTGCGGATGTGTTGCATTCTTTATGCCAAGTATACATTCTTACATTCTTAAGGAATTGTTAAATATTGATACGAATTCTTTCAGGATATAACAATATGAAAATTTGTAATGATTCTAAACTCGATTGTCTTAATACGGCTGAAAGTAATTCAATATATTTGAGTCCATGTTGAATAAAAAAAACCGATTCCATTGTAGGTCATTTGAAATTTGAAGAATTACAGAATCGTCTATCTAATAAACCGTTACGTTGTGATTGTAAACCATTGTGTACAGATTTACGTTATGATGCGGAAACATCACAGAGTGATTTTAATATCCAGGAAATAACAAGAATTTATGCATCGCAAAATATAAATCAGTGAGTCCCTTTTTATTCTATAAATTTTACTAAGTCTAAAATCGATTTGTTATTTAGGATAATTGAAAATGTGAATTTGTCGACTTTATCAATTTTTTTCAAATCTGAACAATTTCTAAATTGTGAACGTAATGAATTGTATGGAGTTTCAGATTTAATTTCAAATTTTGGTGGTTTGATTGGTCTATTTACTGGTTTTTCAATGATAACACTAGTTGAAATCATATATTTCTTAACATTAAGATTGTACTACAATGAACAATTGTACGGACATTGGGCTGGACCACCAGATTAAAATTTCGATATAATTTCTAAAATTTATTTGACGCTTTGATGTAATATTTATAGTAATTAAACTTTATGTCGATTAATTATATTTACTATTTATTCCCATTTTACTGCAATAAGAAAAGATTTGACCTCACTAATTGCATAACAAATTGCTGGTATTAAATAGAGATCTAAATTTAACAAATGGATAAAAAATAGAACATTTGCGTGTCTAAAAAACATCCACTCCTACATTTAACAATAAGACAATAAGGTTGCAATTACAGTGGAAACTATCTTAAGAGATCGCACTAGTTTTGTGCGCGAAAATGGCAATGCTTAATCAAAGATTCCTCTGTTAACCAACAGGTTAAGATTATTAAATAATTTTAAAATATTAAATATATGGAAAGAGCATTTCAATGCGAATTTCACGAAACGAAAACTCACAACTCGAATATGTCATTTTCAAAGTTTTATATCTTTTAAAGAGAATAGTTGTTTTAGGAGGAAGAATTTTGCCAAAATATTTTAACGATTAATAAAAATCATTTTTTTATGCAAACACCTAGTTTAGTTCCCAAAAATAATTCAGGTGTGTATTCATGGGAAGTTTCACTGTATAAGAAGATTTATACGTTACGTCACCACAATAATTTAGCGAAGTAATTCGAATATAACCGAGAGTTAAATTAATAACAATAGTCAATGGTGAGACACTATAAATAGTGTTATGTTTTCATTTGATTGATGAGGAATTACGTAATTATTATTTGAATATAAAATTTCAATTATTTCCTAGCAATAGCTATGGAAATACAACAAAATGATGTATTTGAGAATTTAAATGCAGAAAATGGACAAATAGAAAAGTGTGATGAAATTGCAAGGCATAATGTTGAAGAATATGCCGATTTAACTGGTATACATGGTATACGATATTTAACAGAGAAACGCAGCTATGTAGAGAAGTAAGTTTTAAAATTTTTGATATAATTCATTAATTAAATTAACTAGATAATCGAATTATTTTAGAATTCTTTGGTTAATAATTGTATTATTAGCAATAGCTGGTTGTTTTTATATGATCTATGAAATACTTGATAAATATCTAAATAGTCCAGTTCTAGTGACATTTAGTGCACGAGAAATGCCCATTTTCGAAATACCTTTTCCAGCAATTACAATCTGTCCAATAACAAAGATACCGAGAAATATCTCCAATTATTACAAAGTCGGAAATAAGCACAAAAGGGATGAAAATCTTACAGATACCAAGTAATTAAAAAGAAACACTTTTTTAATAACTGTAACAATATTTTTCGTTATAGAAAAGAATATTTGAAACATGTTAAATTTTTCTGCAATCAATATGACGAAGAACAAGAAACAACTGAATTTCCATCAATTTCAGACGAGCAATTTCATAAAGCCTTAGAAAACGTAAGTAATCCAATATACCAGATGATTCATTCAAAACTCTACAGAATGTTTGATCTAATTTCTCCGTTATTTATACGCCATTTTAACAATTACTCCAAATAAAGTAAAGATTATTTCAATCTTAAATCCAAATAACGGAGAAATGGCTATACTCCACCATTCTACATAGATAACTCAAATACCCTATATAATCTAGAGATAGTTCCTACTCGATTCGAAAAGTATCTTTAGGATTTATAAGATGCTGTCCAAAAGACATTTCAACAAAATTTGAACCTTGTAGTTCAAATCAACAAAACTTTTTCACAACTTTCAAAAAAAAGCACTTTTTTCTCCATTGCATTCTTGAAAAAATAATCTATTCCGGAATAAAATAAAAAACAAAAAAACAATGTTGCCTCATTTTCAAATAATTTTATAATAACATTGTCAAAAACTGATAAACCTCTAAATGAATTACGGAGCTCAAATTTCGTTTAAATTCTATCCAGAGGAGCTCATATAAATCTTTGAAATACTTTTCGAATCGTTCAACAAATAGTGGTCCATTCGGTATCTAAACAAAATTTTAGGCTGACAGTCAACTATTTTTTGACAAATACTGTGCGTTTAGAGGCAAAGATGTAGATTGCGATCAAATTCTTTATAAAATATTAACAGATATGGGTATCTGTTACTCGTTTAATATTCTTGATGGGGGTGAAATTTTTCGAGAGAACAAAACACCATTTCTTGAATATTACAATGTAAACAAAACAAGCCAATGGACAATAGAGGATGGTTATTATAAGAATGCTGGTATTGAAACATATCCACAAAGAGCACTATTTTATGGTGCTGATGATGGTTTCAACATTATGTTGATGACTAATCAAAGCAATTCAGAAGAAACATCTTGTTTATATGGTTTGACCGGATTTCTAGTTAAATTTCAACGATTATTTTAAATTGTGATAAAATTTAATAGAAATTACATTTCAGGTACAGCTACATAATCCGACTGAATTCTCACTTATAGAACGTAATGCTTTCATTGTACCATTAAATCAAATAGTGACAGTTGCCGTAACACCTGAATTGATAACAACATCTGATGAAGTGAAACGTTATACACCCAAACAACGTCAATGTTATTTCCAACATGAGAAACAATTGAAATATTTTAAAATTTATAATCAATTCAATTGTAATATGGAATGCTATGTAATTTTGATGTATAAGAAATGCGGTTGTGTTCAATTTTATATGCCAAGTAATTGTTTAAAAAAGAAATTTACAAGAACTAAATCTAATTTGAATTTCAGGAGACTCAAATATACCACTTTGCCAGCCTGAGCATTTAGAATGCATCTCTAAAATTGATGGTATTTTTAGACAATAACTTTTTCCTCGTTTAACTTTTATGTTTCAGAGAATCTCAAATATGACCAGAATATTTACAAAAATTCTAGTTGTGATTGTCTACCGTTGTGTAATCAATTGAGTTACAATATGCAATTATCACAAAGTAAATATTATTGGCAGAATTTCTACATGGTGAAAGAAATATCATCTGACAAGAAGTATTTTCTTTGTTTAAACAACAATTATTACTATTAAACTTTTAATTTTAGTCTTTCTATATCATATTTGACGGTATATTTTAAAGATGAACAATTTCTTAAGCAAGAACGTAATGAATTGTATGGAATTTTCGATTTAATTTCAAATTTTGGTGGCTTGTTAGGTTTGTTTACCGGATGGACATTAATATCGATACCTGAATTGCTTTATTTCTTAACATTAAGATGGATGTGTAATATTAATGGGAAGAAAAAACGATATTAAATATTATTTAACAACAAATTCACTATTTATAAAAGTTTTTCGATATTATGCAAATAAATCTTAATTCATGCAATTGGGCAGTTTTAATGTTAACATAACTAACACACTCTATCAATAAATAAAGTGACTATATATTTATACCAAACACAGTACCGAAACCAGTAAAAAAAATAGGGTCGCAAAATTTTAGCATTTTAAAAGAAAATTTACACTCTAAAATGAAATTTTACTGCATTTTATCCATTTTTAGTCACAAAAGGTGGTCCTAACTATACAAATATCAAAATGAAGCATTTTAATAAATTGTAATTCATTGTAATCAATAATTTTGAATTTTTGGAGCTTATCAATCAAAAAGTCTCAAAATTTACCCGTTTGTCCGAATTTTGCGATTTTTAGCTTGGTTTTATCGGCTAATTGAAGCGAGATTACCAATTTTTAGTAGAGTTACAATAAATTCTAAATTATTTTATAATTACTTAATCTATTACAAACACGAAAGTCCCATTAGTTCTAAAAATTTGACCATCCTTCCTAATTATCGATTGGTTGTTGTTATGTTTGTTTTTTCAACAATAATTAAAATTGTAGGTAGATAATACACAAATTATAAGCGTATTAATTATAAAAATTACATATTTATAATAAGGCACCACACTATCCCTTAGGATAGGGTGTGCTGATCCAACCTATAGATTAATAAATTTGATAAACGTTAATTTGTAAACAAATTAATTTGTGGCAATATAAAAGAACGTGAAACCTAGTTGAAATTTCCATTATTCTTTGAAAACCCAACCGAAATTTTAACGTACTCGAACGATAAAAAATGGTAGACAGAGAAAACGATGAAAAAACCGGCAGTGATGTTGAAGTGGGTCAAAAAATCAAACAGAATCTCAATGATGATATTCCCTATAAACCGAAACGAAAATATCCCGGTTTTGGACGGAATCTCTACGATTATTTCACCGAATATTCTAGCAATACGGGTATACATGGATTTAAATATATGGGCGAACAGGAGCGATCATGGTTTGAAAAGTAAGTCGAATATAGTTTGAAAACTTTTGAATTTATTTGTAAATTTTTTCGGTTTAATTCAATCAAGAATATGTTGGCTTTTTGTATTTTGCGTATCTCTTTACATTTGTATTGATCTAATTATTCAAACTTATATCAAATGGGATCGATCACCAGTGTTGGTGAGTTTTGCAAAAAGTCCAACGCCCGTTTGGCAAATTCCATTCCCTGCGATTACAATTTGTTCAGAAACGAAGACCAGACAAAGAGTTTACAATTATACACAAGTTTACCATGAGAATTTAACTAATAGATCAATGTGGACTGAAGAGGAGTTAATTATTTTTGAATAATTCGACGAAAAAATATAACAAACTTTATTTTTAGCTATAAGAAATTCTCTGATGTTTCCCTAGTCTGTGATAATCATCTTTATACACAAGGCAACAAAACAACAACTTTCGATTCAATTAAATTTCTAATGCAAGTAGCACCGCAATTTCGCGAGACATTTTTCAGTTGCAGTTGGACAACAGTGAATGAAACCTGCTATAATTTCTTTTCGCCAATATTAACAGAAGATGGAATTTGTTTTACTTTTAATATGTTAGATAAAACTGAATTATTCACAGATATTGTATATTTCAATGAGGCTGATATGGCGTCTAGTCGTAAATCGGAAGGTTGGACTTTAGAAGATGGTTATCCGAAAACAGCCGGTAAAGATACAATACCACGACGCGCTATCTCGGCCGGTGCTACTGCTGGTCTTTTCTTATTATTATCGGCTTATGAACAAGATTTAGATTATGTTTGTAAAGGACCAGTTCAAGGGTTTAAGGTTCTATTACATAATCCAGCTGAAATACCACGTGTTGGTACACAATATTTCCGTGCACCATTGAATCAAGAGGTTGTTGTTTCTGTCAAACCAGATATGATGACAACATCGGATGGTTTAAAAGATTACGATCCACATCGGCGACAATGCTATTTCCCAAAAGAGAGACATTTACGTTTCTTCCAAAGTTATACACAACAGAATTGTCAAGTGGAATGTCTTGCTAACTTTACATTAACAAGATGCGGATGTGTCGCATATCATATGCCACGTAAGCAATTCTAATAAAATTTAAATGGAAATTTTGACTAATTTCTAGTCATTTTCAGATGAAGAATCGACAGAACTTTGCGGTTCGGGTAGTCAAGTTTGCATGTGGGAGGCTCGAAGTAAACTATTTTTAACATAAATACCGATAAAACAGCCTCTAATATATTTTAACGAAATTTCAGATGAATTGTTAGCCGAAGAAGTAGAAAGAGGTATTTCATCTTCCATTGATGCTAACGAGACAGAAATACCAAATTGTGATTGTCTACCTGCATGTACGTCAATCACATACAATGCAGAAACATCACAGGCTGATTTCAATTGGGAACGAGTTTTTCAAGCTTTCAAAGCGAATATGAGCGAATTTCCCGGGTAAATTCCAATTCCAATATTGAATTTTTAATTTATTTCATTATTTTATAATGAATTTTTAGAATTCAGTTCACTCGAATTAGTATTTTCTTCAAAGAAATGCAATTTATAACATCTGAACGTAATGAATTGTATGGTCAGACTGATTTTCTTGCAAATTGTGGTGGTCTATTAGGTTTATTTACTGGTTTCTCATTTTTATCAATAATAGAAATTATTTATTTCTTAACTTTGAGATTGTTGTGCAATTTTAAGAAATACGGTCGACATTATTGGTCGGCTTCAGAGAAACTCGTCAATAATGATGCTTATTTACACAATTGAATTTGGCGTTAGTTATTTATAAACAAATTTAGCACTTTAATTCGACAATTTATTAGTAAATTTTGCATTACTATTGTATCCTCATAAATATTAATAAATATCTAAGCAAACGATTGCAGATTTGTTTTATTTCGACGAATTTTATTGAACAAGTCAGAGATGCCTCAACTCGTTCAATTTTTCATCGAAACTGGGAAACTAACAATGCTACTGAAAATTTTCTAGGAAATTTGAAAAACGCTTTCAATTTCCTACCTACTCTATTAGAACAACTGAGAAATTAATATAATTAAAATTGTGATGGAAAATATAAAAAAGTACTCAAAAATATAGGAAAATACATGCTACAAGACTTCCCCCTGAAATTTACAATCAGTATCTTGTTAGTTGCACTTCAAATATTCTTCCTAATTGGGCTTTAATCTTTAAAATCGGTTGGAAAGCAACATAAAAATCATTCAAACATTGGCATTCTTCGCACAAATTGAAAATATATTCCGGACAATAAATGTGTATTGTTGGTTGCCTGCACATATACTCATTGTCCAAATATTTGATCATTTGTCTGTTCAAACTGATAGCAAATCAATAATACTTGAAAATATAAATGACGAAAAAGACAAATTAAAAACTAAATTCATCTAGAAAATTGGCTTAAAAGATCTCAATTTGCGCTTTTAGACTTCTCCAATAAAATTCAATATATAAACTTGATTTTAGCTTAATACTATCTTTTATAAAAACTCCTTTTCTCTACAATTGAATACAAAAATTCACGGAAAAACTTATGATTAATGACGAAAATACCTTAAAAGGCAGGCTAAAATTGGAAACCCGTCTTCTTTTAACAATTCTTTACTGTATTGATGGCTGTATAAGATCAACCTTTATCATACAATTAGGAATAATTGATTTTCAGTCATTATAAAAATACTGATGAACAATTTGAACGACAAAACAACCCTTGGATAAAGAGAAATTGCGCACCCATCACCCAAACATTAATCCTAAAGTAGGTAAAGAAAAGAATAATGTTAGGTCTAATTTTTGGTGTTACAGCAATTTTCCAAAACAATTTTTGCCACTATTAACACTCATTATACAAGCATTTTAACAACAGTTTTATAAAATAACAATATAGGAAAAGAAACGACTCTTTACAGAAAGATCAAATTGAAATATGCCTTAGCAACCACTCTATTTCAATGAAAATAGTTCAAATTGTGAATTATGAGGGTAGTTATTATTACCAGTATTACCAGTCTAGTTAATTAAACATGTATGAATAAATACACGAATACAGACTAATTATTCATTATAACTAGAACGAAACCACCCTACTTCCTTCCTCTTTTTGTTTTTTGTTTTAGCTTTTGAGTGTGTATGGAAAATGACTCATAAATTAATGTTAGCAAAAATTGATAAAAATTCCCTATTCGTTTCCAAATTTCCAATTATATAGAAATGATAATGAAAGTAAAACCGATTGATTTCCAATAAATGAAAGTTGTTATTTGATAACATTAACCACAAGTACTAATAATAATAGCAACAATCAATGTAATAGAAGAATCGATGTGATTGTTTTACATGAAATAAATAATGAGATTCTTGTTGTGAAAGTTAGTTTTATAAATTCAATCCCCTATTCATTATCGAACAATCGATTGTGTTCTTGTTGTTAATTGTGAATTTGTGGTGCATTTCCGTATTGATTGATATTTCATGCGAAATTCGAAATTTCCGTTTCCTGTCAACATAATTTCCAAGTGTTAAGAAATCCATGAAACGCATGCGTTCAAATCTACCCAAACATACAACAAATCAAACAGATTTTTTTAAAAGCCCAACCAAACAAGAGAGCGTGATTCAAAAACGTTTAACAACTCGTCAAGTGTGCTTGTTTTAGTGTGTATGTACATATTTGTTTATTATCAAAATTTCTGGAATTGCATTTTAGTTCTGTCACGTGTTTCTGACAAGAATCCACAAAATTCTCAGTGAAAATTCGATTTTTTTTTAAATACACAAAAATGCCAGCCGATCAAGAATTAAATTCGGTATTGATAAGACGACAAGAGATCAATGATGCACTAGATAATGGGCATGAAGTTAAAGTTAATTATCGTGTTGTTAATATTTATACTGAATTTCATGAATTCTCACGGAAAGAAATCAAACAGTACGAATCGACATTTAAAAAGTAAGTACACAGTTCAATTCTTCAATAATCCAATTGATATAAATAGATTTGTAAAGGCAGAAAAAAAAATTACATAAGCAGATTACGGAAATTTGTTTAAAATTACAATAGATGTGTAGAAAAACAACAAGAATTTCGTGAGAATATTACAAAACAATACAACGGGATATTAAAATTGTACCAAATTATAGATACGATTTATATATTTGTTTATCCATTATTTAAATCTATCGCATAAATTTGTAATTGTCAAGGAAAAATATCGAATTTGATAAAGTCGTCACCTTGACATTGTTTCCTTTCTGGTTTCTGCAAGGATTCTCTGTTTTATTATCATTGCAAATTTTATAATTTTACAAGGAAAAAGGGAAATGTTGACTTTTACAATTCAATGACTCATTTGTTGATAATATTATTTCTTCTATAGTTAATATTTATAACAATTGTTATTATTTATCCTTGATATAAACAATATTAAAATAAACTAATTTGAACGATTCTTAATTGTCTTGTAATTATGCAGAATAGAATAAATGCATTACGATTTGCAATTAGAAACTGGAATGTTTACAGAAAAGGTCATCAAGGTATTGTAGAATAAAGAGGTTTTTAATAATGACCTTCCTACAATCACATTTAATTGTTGGAATGGTAATTGACCTCACCTATATAGAATTTTTGTTAAAATACCGACATCCCACTGTGATTTTATGACATGCGTTAATTAAAAAAACAATTAATTAAACTAAATAGAAATATTATCAGTTGTTTTCAATTAAATCCTTCAATTCTCATATCTAATCTTCGTTTGTCAATGTTTATCAATGATTATTATTATTAATATCAAATCTATTACTATACACACAAATACGCGTAGATGTCTGAATAATTGTAGTGAATCACTTGACTTTCTTTTGTATTTTCCACAAGCGCAGAATGACTAATTTTATTTATTTTCGTTAATTTAATAAAATTGTAAACTAACGCTAATATTCGGATATCCGTTATAGAAGTTCTATTTTTATAACCGTTTTTATTGATTGATTTTAAAGGTTGAAACCTGGTTTGTTTCGTCCAATATAATATAAAACTAGGTCTCATATGTATACATATGGATGTGGAATTTTTATAATACTTTTTTTTTCAACATTACTTTTAATTTAATTAATTATGATAATTAAATCAACAATTGGAAAAAGTGACGGTGTTGGGAAAACATTCAATTCGTTTAACACATGTCTCTATAATTTTACCCTATTAATCCATAAATTCATTAGAAAATGAAATTTAGCGAAGAAAAAATTAAAATACACGCTATACAACATTGTATTGATTTATTTATTTTTAATTCAATAACAGTTACGTTATGCTCTACTACCGAAATAATTTTAATTATTCTAAAATTTACAAGTCAAGTTGTAGAAATGACAGTAGATATAGTGTAGATTGGTTTGAATAATTTCGAAGTAAAATAAAAATTCGTTATCATTTCAAAATTCTACGTGATAAACGTCACGGTTTCCATTTAAAATATAGAGGGAAATATGTGGAAATTCCGTTATTTACAACGTTTAAACCGTACATAAAAATTTAACATTTTGTTTACATAAAGAAGTCTTATTTTTAGTACATAGTTTTATCATCAAGTGTACATATCGTACAAAATGATGTTAGTTTTTCCCCCCTTATAAACATTTCCTTCCTGTTTTTTTTTATATAAATCATTGCTCTCTTTTTCGATAATAATATTACAAAAATTTACATATTTTCGAATACAAATTGATAGTATATGACGTTGAGTGTCAATCATCAATGTTACGACTACGTGTACGTTTATGGTTGGGAGATATTTTCGAGGTTTATTCTGTATAGGATTCGCGCACGTTAATTCACCACACAGATAAATCCCAACATTCATCGATATGTTTACAAAATTTTAAACAATGAAGTATTTATTGTTAATAATAGTAATTGTTAATTTAATTGAAATTAATTCTACATATTTAGAATCAACGTGTATTTGTGATTTCAATACAATAATTGACGATTGTAATAATTGTAAAACCGGTACGATTGATAATTTTAACAATTATAAAGTCTATCCGAGATTAAATAGTTTGTTAAATAAGAATTATTTTCGTTTTATTAAAATTAATTTTAAAAAACCATGTCCATTCTGGTTTGATGACAATCGTTGTTCGATTAAATATTGTCATATTTTGCCATGTGAAGAACAGGAAATTCCATTAGGTATTAAAGAACAACAAAACAATAATAATAACAGTGATGATAATAGTGATAATGAAAATTGTGGTGAATTATCATATTTAAATAAAACATTAAGTGATAAAACATTGGAAAATTTACAATTATGGACGGAATATGAGAATTTTTGTGTTATTGATGATAACGATCCAGAGGCTGAATTTGTCGATTTATTATTAAATCCGGAACGTTATACTGGCTATAAAGGACAATCAGCACAACGTATATGGAAATCGATTTATTTGGAGAATTGTTTTCGTCCAAAAATCAATAATAATTACTACAATAATTATATAAAAAACGACAATTTGAATGCAATGTGTCTAGAAGAACGTGTCTATTATCGTGTAATTTCTGGTCTACATGCTAGCATCAATATACACCTGTCATCGAATTATCTATTAAAGAATAATTTAGCAATTAATAAAGGTGGTGAATGGGGACCGAATTTAGATGAATTCTTACGCAGATTTTCACCGGAAATGACCGAAAATGAAGGCCCAAATTGGTTGAAAAATTTATACTTTATCTATTTAATTGAATTGCGTGCTATAGAAAAAGCCAAGCATTTTCTTAAAAATGAACAATTCTACACGGGCAATGATAATGATGATTACGATACAAGATTAGCAATAAATGATTTATTGAAAATTATCGAAACATCCCCTAAATATTTCAATGAGAATGATCTATTCAAGGATAACGATAAACAACAATTGAAACGACAATTTAAAGAACATTTCCGTAATGTAACACGTATTATGGATTGTGTTGGTTGTGATAAATGTAAATTATGGGGTAAAATACAGACAAGGGGATTGGGTACAGCTTTAAAGATTCTATTTAGTAATAACAGTGATGAATTGAAATTGCAACGGGGTGAAATTGTTGCATTATTCAATGCATTTGGACGTCTATCGACTAGTATTTATAAATTAGATGATTTTAGAGAGATGCTAAAAGATAAAAATAAACAGAAATGGATGAAAATTGGTCAAGATCAACCAAGAATATTGTGATTTTCTAACATAAGACTTTATACGTAATTTTATTTAATTTATAATTAAAGGAACAGTTGAAAAAAAAGACTGTTTATATTAATTAACGCATGAATAAATCACAGAATAGGATTTTAAACCCTTTTTTGTTTTTAATTTTCGTTAAATACACCTTAAAATACTGTTTCTAATTCTGAAATTGATGAAAGTCAAGTGCAAATTTTTACGTTTCCACTAGGTCAAAGTGGTCCGATCCGTCTCTGTAGTTAGAAAAATATTTAGGACAGAAAAAGGTGAAAGAGAGTGAAAATCGATTAGAAGTAATTTTCTGCATTTACATTCATAATCAAACAGATGTTTGAAATATTTGTCTGAACCTCTCAATTTCTTTAACACGAAAAATTTCCCATTCACTAATCATGTTTTGAATCTCACTATAAAATTATCAATCTGTGTAACAGAGTTTTCTATTGTCCCATTTTTTATTTACATTAATCGACGCAATTGTTTATAATAATAAATAATAAAAACCAATTTAAGACTTGCTGTTGGCCCTCATTGTTATTAATATAAGCCAATCATGACCTAGATTACTGGTGTGTTTTTTTTTTGGTATATTACCATTTTAATTATTTCAAATTAGCAATTTAACAAAATTTCAATAAAGAACAGTTTCTTCGTCAATATATACCACAAAGATCTACTAACCAAAAGAAAACGAGCAAAATATAAGAGAAAAAATACCTCCAACTGTGGTCACATTCCAGGTAAAAATTATAGAGAAGAATTTGTCCCTCTTACTGTGGTACAAAATGTAGAAAAAAAAGATTCTAAAAATATATACCAGACAACATCAGATGTCTTTTAAATAATTTTAATTATATTTCGAAATATGCCTCCCGGATTTTTCGAATTAACAAGAATAAAAATTACATTTCTTTTTTTTTAATATTGCAGATTCAATACAAATAAAGATGGTTATCTAAGTTTAGACGAATTAAAACGTATGATGGAAGTATTAGGTGCACCCCAAACTCATATCACATTGAAATCAATGATAAAAGAAGTGGATGAAGATGGTGATGGACGTTTATCATTTCGTGAATTTCTTTTAGTTTATCGTAAAGCTAGAGCTGGTGAATTAGATGAGAATTCCGGTTTAGGACAATTGGCTAAATTGACAGAAGTTGATGTTGATAAAGTTGGTGTTAATGGTGCTAAACAATTCTTTGAAGCTAAAGTAATTATAATAATACAAATAAATTAATCAATTAATTTTCATAACGATATTACAGATAAAAGAATTGACAATTCGAAGTAAATTTGAAGAGGAGATTCGTGAAGAACAAGAAGAAAAGAAACGTATTGAAGAGGAGAAAGCTACACGACGACAACAATTCTTGGAAAAAGCAGCCGTTTTTAAATGAACGTATTTTTGGAAAATTCGTATAATTTTAATCATTAAACTTGCGCTTTTATTGTTGTAAATAATCTTTTTTTTTTTAATAATTTTACCTTTAACAAAATACAAACTTCAAGGAATACCATAGTATTAGAACTACATTTATACGAATTAATTCAGGTCTTGAAAGTGATTAAAATGTTAAAAAATGTAAATAAATAATTGATGTCAGAATTTAACAGAAAAAATATGGAAATTCTTGAAACAAATTGTATTATATTATTGTAAATGGACTGTTTTCTTGTCTTATTTTTAATAATGGTTACTTTTAGATAAATAAAAGATTACTGATTTTATTCTTCCTAATCTAAATATTGACTACCTACATATTTAATAATAACTCCTCGAAGAAAGTTAAATTTTTAGATCATTTCTCCCTTATTTTTTTATTCAAAAATATTAGAGTACTTCTAACATTTTCTGAACATATCAGAAAGTTTTTAACAAATAACAAACATCGATTCACCTTTAAAAGACAGAAAATTTCTAAACTTGAAAAGATTCATACAATTATTTGGAAAACAGATCGTTTCCAATAAAATATTTGGAGTTACAATTCTTATCAATAGGACCTTCAATCGCTCCTTTATCAATCAACGATAAACGAGGGTTTAAAGAGCTATATTTATCTGAAATTATTATACGTCAGTTTTGACAAATGCGGTTATGTTACAACAAATGTTAGGTTATAAAATCAGAAAGTATAAAAATGTNTGTGATGATCAATACGATGAAGATTTACATAAAAATCTATTTTTCAAAGAATTACAAGTGAATCATTGTGATTTAATTAAGAAAGCGTGTGAGAAATATTGGATTATTTGTGTACCACGTAATGGTACAATTGAATCAAATGAATTGACAATTAATGTAATATTGGATCACATATTGATCGAAAATTTCGATGAAAACCATTCAATTTATTTCACATTAAATAAACAACAATTAATTGTAGATAATAAAACAATCAAACAATCGAATAAGGATGGAAAAAAAGCAAAATCAACAAGAATCCTATTTGAAGAAACCTTCTATTTAGATAAAACAACATCGAAATATATTGTATGGTGTATTGAAAGTCCATTATTCATCGATTGTAACGCCTATAAAACACCATTAATTTTGGAAACATTACAAGATTGTTACGATTATTTGTGGAATATAAATTTGGGGTGTATGATTGAGAAATTGCAAGAATTATGTGAATTATTTGTTGAAAACCATCAACAATTTCCCTATAAAACTCTACAAACACAAAAAGAATTATTGGGTAATTTATATTCCCAATGCTTACAAATCATGTTGAAGAATACGAAATTTATAAATAATGATGTACATATAGAAAAGATTAAATTGGCTGTTGAAAGTTTAATGCAGCATTATTTGAATATATTCTTAATAAAGTCGATAAATACGTTAACAACGTGGGAGGATAACAATTTTAATAAAATCGTACGTAATTCAAATGGATTACAAATGAGCGATTTAAATATTTCTAATAAATATTACGACAACATTATTAACGCTAAATACGAATTGAATAAAATCAACAATTACTATACAATTCTAGATAAAATAAATTGTATAAAATTAATGTATAAACAACTGGAATTAATCGAAACAACCAATGAATTGTTGCAAATTTTAATATTCATTATAATTAAATTGAATGTAAATAATTNGGATATCGAATTTGCTCTATTTAACCAAATACGAATTTACCAATAGAAGTTTTAATAATAAAACGAATTTCTTATTAACAAATCTAGAAGCAGCAATTGAATTTATAAAAAGTCAACAATTCCAGGAGTTAAAACAGAAGAATTTCGATAAGAATTCAACCAATCTACCAACTTTTCAAAAACTACACCATTGCGATTTGACAACATTTGAAGAATTATTATTGAATGATAATAATGATAATAATATTGTTAATTTATGTCATCCTTTATGTGTTTGTAATGATTGTGGAAATTTACCAAAAAAATCGAAATTATTAAACGAGAAAGGTCAGAATTTATTAATCTATTCGACGATAATTAATCGTTTTGATTTCGTGAAATATTTAATTAGTCATCGACAGGAATTGAAACTTGATATAAATTCACGTGATTATTACGGTAGAACAGCATTACATTATGCATGTTATTATGGTTATCAAAATTTAGTATTATTATTATTATTATCAATAGATAATATTAATATTAATTCAAGTGATAATGATGGTAATACAGCGTTACATTTGGCTGTTAATAATTGTCATGAGAATTGTATTAAAGCATTATTATTTACAACAAAAAATTTAAATCTAAATGCAATCAATAAGAACGGTGACACACCATTACATTTAGCAATAAAATGGTGTTATTATCAAATTATCTATTTATTATTAGAGAATAAAATAAATCCATATCGATTAAATAAACGTAATCAATTAGCAATTAATATGAACTGTAACAATCTCATTGATGATTTATACCGGAAATTTCAATTGAAATTCACACAAAATCAATTATTACAATATACTATTGTTAATAATAATAATTTGGGTGTAAAACCGCGTAATTTAGACGAATTAAAACGAATCAAATTACTGTTGAAGACAATAAAAAATAACGATTTACCATTGACACGTTATTATTTGGGTTATCCGGAAATTGCGCAAATTGATGATGATTTTCGTAAAAAATGCCACCCACTATGTAATTGTAATAGTTGTAATAACGATCAAATATTGATCAAAAATAACAAATCAATAATACCGAAAACTTCAATAATTAATGTAAATTTATGTAATAAACATGGTTATACTGCATTACATACAGCAGCGAGATATGGACGTTTGGAAATCGTTCGTTTATTATTAGATTTAAATGTTTCAATAAATCTGAAAACTTACAAACACCTGTATAGTGCGTTACATTTAGCTTGTATTTATCAACAGATTAGTATTGTTAAAGAATTAATACAATGTGGTGATTGTTTAATTGATTGTCAAGATTATCGCGGTAATACACCATTATATTATGCTTGTATTAATAATAATTTAACTATTGTTGAATTATTATTAAGTAATGGAGCTGATTGTAAAATACAGAATTATCGTGGTGTGACGATTTTAAATAAAGTTGAAAAACGTTGTCTATATGGTGTACAGAAATTGTTAAAAAAATGGTATATCGATAGCGATAATGATTATGAATTATTCTAGTAACAATAATTGTGATTATTAAATATTTGTATCAATAGATTTTGTAAATTTTTAACTATTCAAACAATTATTTCCCCATCTTCAATACCCAACACCAGTATAATTCTACAGAAATAGCTTTATTGTTGAAGTTTATATTCGAAGAGATTTAAGAAATATTTCTGTAGATCATTTAAGCATAAGTTGCTCAAAAACTGCCCTTTTATGGTTGTGATTTAAATTTCAAATAACTCCGAGTAACTCAATATAGAGAGCACCCTTTAGCTTCTTTTCAACAATCGTAATTCAAAACTAGTCCTTCCACCAAATTTTGGGTGAGTTGCTCGTCAAATAATAGGAGCATTTAAGTAAAATATGCAGAATTAGGAGCAGCTTCTTTATTGACAGTATTGAGACTAAAGAAAAGGATCGCAGAAACGTTCAATATCTAAATAATTCAATAGCCCCCAAAATATACTATTAAAAGGTTAAATAAGTAACGACAATAAAAAACACCCTCTACAATAACACATCTGATTTTTGTCCAGTTTAAGCATGAAATCTATACGACCCTAGTAAGATTTTTGTAGATTTTATATAAGAAGACCCACCATTTTAGCGAGTTAATAATATTGACAATTAAAAAACACCCTCTATAACCTTGTGTAATTTAAGATATGAAACCGATACGACCCTAACTAGGATATCAAAACCCCAACCATAGTAAATTACGTAAATTTTTGTAGGTTTTATACAAAAAAGTTGACTCACCCCTTTACGTTTCCTCTTCTAAATCCTCCACTTACTGTAAGAAAACCAAATCAAATTATGGCAATGATATACGTTACGAAAATTACCCTTGATTAGACGTAATATCATTATCCTCTTGATTTGATTTGTCCATTTGCCCGCTATACTCCTAATATTTAAGCAAATTCAACGTTCAGTGATAATCCTGCTACTTACTTGCTGTCTTAAATAGGCGCTGTAAAGAAGAAGATACAGGAAATTTAGGAAAATCACAACGGTATTGATGATGTAAAGGCTAGAAATGCGCCGTTTATCTTTGTAGGTAGGCATGTAACACATTTATTCTGATTAAAAAGACTTAACAAAAAGAAATTATAATTACTGACACTAAAGCTCCATTCAAAAATGACAATCCATTCTTTTACCTTTAATTAATTAATTAATTAATTAATAATAATGATAAATTGCAACTTTACTGTTTTACAATAGGCGACTGAAGGCATTAATTCTACTTTCATACTTCTTATGCGAAAAAATATAAACTAAACACAACAACTTAAACTTAAAGCTAATTTTCTCAATACACCTATCTAATAGGGAAAGATTGAAACCAAATTGACCAATACTACGATAAAATTACATACAATTTAAGGCATTGATTTTGTGTATTGATATTAATTTTTAAATATTACAAGGCTTATAAAAACTTGTACGTAAATAATAATCAAGAATATCTATTATTTATAGGATACTCTCATAGAAAATATCAATAAAATGGTATATAAAATTGTGTAAAAATTTGATTTGAGGCAAAGGAATACTATTTGGTATCATTTTAATACTTTTTTTTATCGAAAATTTCCCGCCTTTCATTTACATATTTTCAACTGTTTCAAGTACATTGCCTAATTTATTTGTTTTGTTTTTTATTGTTTATTGTTAACCATCGTTTAATCTTTCCAATCTTTTTTAATCTCAAAAGACCATTCCCATTTTAAATGTTCATTTTTATCATCATCAGTAAATAACGAATGCACTGTATATTGACCTCTAGCCATCATGCCACTGGGTGCATCCTCCGGTGGAGTTGTATACGATTGCATCTCAGTTTTTGGCGCATAAGAACCCACCATATGCGTCATCTTATCCACTATCAAATCAATTAGATTAGAATATTTGTATTTATTGGAAAATAAGCAATTTAGGAGAGGGTAGAACTTTTGGGTTGTATATCAATATAATTTTAGACTTAACAGCGTAAACTCAAAACCCAAAAGCTCTACTTTTGCGCAATTTTATTCAAATTACCTGGATCTGACCGAACGATAAGCAATAAAATCAACGATTAATACAATTAACAAATATTCCGCTAAAGATATTTACCTGGAATACCCAATTTGCTAGTTTTCTGTACATATTTAAGCCCGTGTACAATCTCCCGTTGTACAATAAATTCAATTCGGATCCTATAGGAGACACCCTCTTTAATCGTGAACGTCTCCTTCTTCAATTTCGTTAGATCACCGGTTAGATCCAAGGAAATTTCCGGCCGATCGGCCACCACTAATACCAATTTTTTCACAATCACTTTCTTCGGATTATCCGGCTCTAAAACAACGAAAATTCGTTAAATTCTATTCGATTTTTGGGTGTAATCGCGGATTACCGACGATCACCGGCCCGGTTTGTGCCTGTCCGAGGAGCGCCTCCTTGTATTTGCGTAGACTTTCGTCGTCTTGGTCGGCCTGCAGGATCTCCTCGATGGTCTTCTCCGGCGGCGGTTTATAGCTCGATTCGTTCTCGTTTTCGAAGTCATCGGGGGTGGTGGCCGCTGTATCGCCTTCGGACATTGTCTGCGGACGGTAAAAACAATAACAGCAGGGGAGACTAAACAAAGTTGAGGTTAAATCGGACCAATCGGCAATCTTCTATTTTTAAACCAACCGAATTTGTTTTCGTGTGCGATTTTTATTGAACAATCTCATTAAAATAATTATCAATCGGCGCTGGGGGGGACAGAGGAGGATCGGCCGGAAATTGCCCAAAAGACGATCGCGATAACGATATACCGGAATTAATTTTAAATTACACCCAATTATATTTACCTGTACTGATTAATTTAGAAGTAATTAGAATGGTAATTAACGATAATTTCGGTAGATTGAGCTTGATTTTTTTTGGTAAAAAACAATCACAACAGAGAAAAATTTTCAAAGAATGGGTGTAAACTTTTTTCCACTAGACTAGAACGCATGCGCGCGGTTGGCAACACTACACGGAATCATGGCGGCAATTTCGAATATCACACAAATTCACGCAATTTCCAGGGAAAATATCGAAATTAATCAAAATTGATGCAATTATCGGTATTTATATAGCGGATAGAACAATTATTATTATTTAATTTAAATAATCAAGTTTTAACGCGAAAATTGAGTTAAAATAAACAAGATCTAGTTGACGTCGGCAACCAGAGCCAACTATATTTTGATAAAGGAAATGGCGCGAAATTTGATTGGATTACAATTGTAATTATCGAATAAAGCAATTTGAATTGTTTTATTAAAGATAATTTAGAATATACAAGCTATGAATTGCACCACCACCTACATTGATCTTCCTGTTGTTTTTCATGAGTTAAATCAATTATCCACCGATTATAAAAATTGTTTTAAATCAATAATAAAAAAATTAATAATAAAATATACAATTTGATTGTACGATATGTTTAGCGAATAGAAAATAAATATGAGCATTAGTCTAGCTTTCTTTCATCAATTTACACTAATCTCGCACGCCTACCACAAATTTATAAAATTAATAATAAATCAACAATTTCCAATAGATGGCAATTAAAAAATATAGAGGAAACTTTATGGAATCGTTGATATGCAGACTAAATGATTCAATTAGGACCAATCAATGGATTCGTTGTAGAAACAACCCTGTTTTGTACAAAAAAAAATTAACGAAAAACAATTTTAAAATCTACCTATATGTACAGATGGCAGTTGATTATGTTTCTACAATTTATTTATCAATTAAAAGTCTCTCTCAATATTTATTATTTTATAGGAAGAAATCGTTTAACGATCATTCATTTAACAATTGGCAACAATGAATCGTCGATTATTAATTAATAATATTGGAATGTTTATTTTAACGTATTCAATGTTGCCAAAAAGTCTAATTTTATTCAATTATTTCAATTATCTCGTCTCGTGATTACGTGCTTGCCATTTGAAATCACTCTCCATGATCCATTGTTGATTCGTTTCGAAATTACAAGGCCGCAATAACGGTAGATTCATATCGCTTGGATCCGGGGCTTGTAGACAACTACCGGTATTTACATGTTTTATAGTTTTATCCTAAAAATTAATATTGTAGTTGAATTCGATTGGTTTATCGAAGAAATTTACGATATTATCATAGACCCAAGCTTGATTACCGCCCATACCGTGGCATCGTACCAATTTAACCGGTCCAGTTTTACTACTGGCATCCAAACAGTTATCATCGGACATGATTTGTTGCCGTTTTGTATGGGCGAACACTTGATTACCGCCCAGATTATGACAGTAGGTCATACCGAGATTTTCGCCGGATTTCCGGCCCATTGTATCCAGACAATTTCTCGATTCAACATTACGAATCTATTGATTAAAAATTACAATTCTATTACAATTATTAGAAATAAACTTACATCGCCTAGATAATAATATTCTAAAGGCATTTGTGATTCTGGATAGATATTCTCTAAATACCACCGGAAACTGTTGCATTTCAAACGTTCGCGCAATTGCCGCCGTTCCGATACATCTCCAACTGGAACACTCCGGGCACCTATTTGATTAACAACAAAATTAATAACCATAGAATTATAATTAAGCTAAATCATGCAATAATTCGGCAGAAAGCAACAATAAACGGTTAAAAATTGTGATAATTTTGTAAAATTGGGTTATTGTTAATAACCTGGATTAATATTATAGTAGAAATCCTTCCATTGATCCAGCCATACTTCAGCCAATCGAGCATTATTGTGATTGACGATACGACTTGTACCACCAGGAAATGAATATGGTGTTGATTTTCTAAAGACATGTCCAACATGCGAACATGTCGCTATTTCCAATGTACCACCACACATCCATATCTGGATGGGTTAATTAGAAATTACGTTAAATATAAGCATGCTAGTTTGTTAATTAAATAAGAATAATTCGCTTTATTTCAAGATTAATAACCCTTTTAGCTCACCGGATATTCGATTAGATATTGATTAAAAATAGCACACCCTGTAGCTGCCCTTTTGGTTTCAATTCAAAAATCAATCGAATTCTAACGTTAATTATTATAAATCAATCAATTGTTAGTAATTAAAGTTAGTTTAATTATAATTGTTTTTAATTGAAATTTTTTTATCCAAACCTGGATTCATGGCATAGTAGAAATCGCGCCATTCGTCCATCCAAACTTCAGCGACACGTGCGGCATTGTGCAAAACAATTTTCGATACACCACCTGGGAATGTATATGGGGATTTATCACGGAATACATGTCCAACATGTGAACATGGTATTATTTCTAAAGTACCACCACACTGCCATACCTACGATGTATTTAATACAAAAAAAAAATTACCTATTTCCTTTAAATAAACAATATAACAAGATTAAACAGGGTGTGCTGTTAGAATTTAATAATGATTTAAATAATGCAAAATTACCCTAAAACTCATCTCTAAATTCTCACCACCCCATATATCCATGCCTTCATCGTAAGCGCCCAATTCGTAAAAATATTCTTTATCTATTGAAAATAAACCACCGGCCATCGTTGGGGTTTTCAATGGGGCTGTACGGTCGTTATTTCGACGTTCCATCTCTCGTTGCGGTACACGATACCTGTAGTTTTATTAATTAATTAATTAATTAAAAATTAATCAAATTACCATCGAAAGTTTAATTTCCAATTGAAACCACCCCATGTCATATCCGATGCTGTTATATATTCGAATGTTTCATCCGATATTACATCGATAATTGGACAAACTACAGTTTTTCGATCTTGTACAATACGCGCCAATAATGGTTCTAACCAACCTTCGGTACATTCACAATGTGCATCTAGAAATGTTATCACTTGCCCTTTAACATGTTTAGCACCCAATAAACGAGCTCGAATTAAACCGCTACGTTTTTCCGTACGTAATACAATCACTGGTATTGGTAAAGTTTTCACATAATCCTCCAATTTTCTACCCAAATATTCTGCAATAAAATTTGATTATTATTGGAATTATTGTAAAGGTGGTTTAGTTTCTATCAACACAAATAAACGAAAATAAACCACCCTGTTTAATATAGTCTACCCCGTTCGCTGGCATCATCAACGAGGATAATTTCCTTCAATAAAGGTCGCGGTGATCGATTGATAACACTCCATACAGTTCGCAATAATGTTGACCAGGCCTCATTATGGAAGACAATTACAATTGATGTTGTTGGTAATAATTTTGGGTATTTTTTCGTTTTACAACTAAAATTGTAAAGAAATTAAATATTTCAAAGAAACAAAGCGAAAGTTCTTCAAGGATCTATGCATACAACAACAATGATAATGATAATAAAGATGACCTTTTTTCTACTAACAGGTTTTTCGAAATGAGTCAAACGAAAGAAATGCAATTTTATTGTTGTTGTTGTTTAACAAAATAATAATAATCGTACCCTTCTAATCGAACATCGGCCAATGAACGATTCAACGATATCATATCGCTGGCAAGCAAATTAAATTGATTCAATTTGAATTTCTCCTTCATTATTTGTTCTTTATAAGATGGTACTTGTACGGCTTTACCCAATTCACCTGGTAGACCATAATTCGGTAGTACCGTTGGTGCTGGACGCCAACGTTTCAATTCGCTCGTCTTATAAGTCGATTGAATAGAACTATAAAAGAATTATTATTAAAATTAATTAATTGAATTATTGTTTGTTCATAAAAGTTGATTGTTGTTTAAATTGCATATCATTGAAATTTTTTTTTTTTAATTTGGTTATTCACACATTTCTAGTAGGATGAAAATTTATCAACACAATTGTACTTTTCAAAATTATTAAATTTATACCGCGTGTTCCATCTACAGAGTGAGCCAAGTGGTTGGACTATTAGACGTTTAAAGAGTTCTAATTGATGAAAGNACTTTCATCAATTAGAACTCTTTAAACGTCTATTAGGCCAACCACTTGGCTCACTTTGTAGAATTTCAATAATAACAATTTCCCCCAATATCGATAAATCATTTGCTAGATTATCATTATAATTTACCATAAAATTGCAACTAACGAAAAAATTGCACAATCAAATTGATGAAATTTCAATAATTTTTCGTTGAAATAATAATAATTAAAGTAATTTGTAGGTTATTTCAATATTAATATGAATCATAGCCAATTTCCCCGTTGAATGATTTTCATGGTTATTTTTTAATTACTTTTTCACAACTTATGTACAACAATATTTCACCTCAGCCAACTCCATTAACAAATTCACGATATGGATAAAGCTACGACTCTCTAAAATCAAATCACAGCCAACTCTAACGTGAAACACACTATTTAATCAAGATAACAATTACCCCATCAATAAATTGTTGGAATTTATCATAGAATTGTAATTACATGGAAATTGAATTACATTGAAAGAATAATGACGTCAGAATTTTTCGATCGTTTTCTAATTAATTTTCGCGTTAATTGATTATGAAATCATGGCCAACTTCCGCGTTGAATCATTTTTATCGTTGTTTTTATCAACTTTCAATTATTTAAAAAAAAAAACGATATTCCGCCTCCTAGTTGGCGGACAACAAATATCAAAGTTTGTCGAGTATGAACCGATCTACGACACTACTTAACCAATTCACAGCCAACTTTGAATTCAAAATACAGAAAATAATGGTGTGGTACCCACCTATGGCCATCAGCTGACGATACAACATTCTTATTATCATCAATTTGTTCATCTTGTTCTTGATATTGTCGTATTAGTGCTTCAGCTTCTGCTTCATTCAATATCTTTATATTATTACCATTATTATCACTAGTATCGATATTATTATTATTGTTATTATTGCGACAAGAACCCCCCAAACAGTCGGAATAGAATGAGAGAATGACAACATCAACTAGGAACCATACAAGGGATGTCAACAATATAACCCTACAGGTATGTATCCGTAATTTCCCATGGAACATTGTTGGAATCTTCTTGGATTTTTTCTAATACAACTATACCGTTATTTCTATATTAATTTATATTCACAGATTAATTTTTACCCATATCCAACACAATTATTTAAATTAATAACTGTACTATTATTATTAATATTATTATTATTTGTAGTATCACAGATAGGAAGAATGAAGATTTGCTTTTGTGTTAAATTTTGATTAATCGTATAAATGAAACAATTGAATCGAAGTATGGGGGCAATAAATAAAAGGGGAAGAAAACGCGCCAAATAACAAGAGAAAAACCGATCAACCAATCATTAACATTGTTTTGTTTCTGTATAGTTTTCATCAATGAATCACGGCCGATTTAATCGTAATTTTTTTGTTAATTGAATAATAAAAAGCATGTTGGCCGGTTTTTATTGCGTTTACCGATTTTCCACACCGACACCAACTCACCAACTTTGAATTTTCACAACAAATCGGGAATGTTACAGAAAAAACTTACAACTTTACACGAACACGACGTCGTTGTCGTCTGACACGTATCAAGACAGCTGTCAAAACAATTCACCGTTAGACGCATGCGCAACAACACCACATAAAGCGTACCATACACGAATTTTCCAAATATTTCAATAAACAAACCGGCAAAATTACAACAAACACCCACTAATTTCGACAAAAAACTACAATAATCGTCGAATTCGTTAGAATAATCGTAGAAATTTTAGTGTTATTTGAAATTTGAGGTTAATTCTAGCGAATTATAGTGTATGGGTAGTTTAATTATTTTGACATAACCAAAACAAAAGAGCTTTCCAAAACAATCTTGATCTTGCGAATTACAATTGTTCTGGTATAAGAAATCGGAAATTCATTCTAACAACGGAAAATTACACTTTATTTCCTTTCGAGTTTACAAAATTTTCAAATTACAGTCAATTGTATTCATTCTCCCAGTTTTCTTCGTTGAAATGGAACTTCCTCGAGTCGAAGTAATCATGCCGGATCGGTTCTTTGATTGCGATTTCAAATAATCGTTTCGATGGACAATTGTCTTTTAAATGTTGATTTAATTGTTGATTGTTTAAGAAACGGTGTTGGGCATCGTGCGGACATACAACGTGATTCGGATATTGCACCATGCAACGTAAAATGTGCCGTTGCAGGCTTGTCTTTAAAATTATATGATTGGGATTGAATGGGCACTTGGTGTAATCACCGTAGTTTTTGTACATTTCCGTAATTTTCGTTTAGAATTAACGGAAATTTCCCAATTTAAAATGCAAGAATTTCAACATACCGACTTGTGTCTAAGGTTACTGCCAGAAATGAGACAGTTCAAGAAATCGGCGGTAGGGAGCGCGATGGCGCACACCTCAAATGTCCCTCTCCGGTTTTGCCTTACAATATAATTCTTTATGTCGTACAATTATTAAATTACTATAAGATCGTTACAAAAAACCAAATTTTAGAAATCTCGCAAAATTGTTAAAACATTTGTAGTTAAAGTTACATTAAAATAAAACATAAGTTGTAAGATAGGTGGCGTTAATTGCACTACAATCGATTAGGCTCTAAATGTCCCTCTCTAACTTTGTTTTCCAATTTTACAAATCGTGCGTTTTTCGGTATTGCTTTGCTAGGATCGGATTGGATGAAGGAATTAACTGTAAGGGAGACTATTTGCTAGCTACGCTCCGAATCTAAGTAATTCTTACTTTTTCTGGCATTATTTTATGAAGAAAGACACGACAGAATATTAAGTAACTATATCAAGTTTTCTAGATTATAAAACTATGCTCCATTGGAGAATTTAATATAAATCAAGAGTGTTATTGTTATGTCAATCAAAAAAAAATCCATTTCCACCAACAAGCATTAAAAATTTGAAACAATGCTACGACAAATTCAAGCTTTGCGACTTTATCGATTGGCAGCATTTCAGGTACAATATTTCCTCATAATTCCGATGAAACTCACAATTATTAAAAATTGAAGGTGCGCAATTTCCATCAAACCTTACCAAATAGAGATAAACCACCCGATTGCAGTACCCCGAAGCCACCCAAAGACAAGAAACCCGACTGTGGTTCGAAATCGAAAAAACCCGATTGCGGCCCCCGACCACCCGATTGCGGCAATAAGAAGCCCGACTGTGGTTCTAAAAAACCCGAACCGAAACAACCCGATTGTGGTAAGCCTAAAGAGAAGAAACCCGATTGTGGTAAACCGAAAGAGAAGAAACCCGATTGTGGTCAACAGAAAAAACAGCCCGATTGTGGTAAACCGAAGAAACAACCAGATTGTGGAAAGCCGAAGGATAAACCCGATTGTGGTAAACCGAAAAAAGAACCCGATTGTGGTAAACCAAAACCGAAAGAGTGCCAATCGAAGACGGCCGAAAGTAAAGGTGAACCGCCGAAAGAGAAAGTACCCGAATGTATAGCGAAAGCGTGTAAAGAGAAACCAGCCGAGGCTAAAGTTGAGTGTAAAGAGGCTAAACAAGAGCCGCCTAAAGTGGAGCCACCTAAAGTAGAAGCAGTCGCGGCCGAACCGAGTAAACCGCCGAGAAAGAAGAAATTCGCAATCTACCGTTACAATCCTGAAGATCCAACAAAACCACCAACCCTACAAGAATTCGAAATTGATCTAAACGATCTGCTTGGTTTCACCGTTTTGGATGCTCTGATACGAATCAAAGGTTATCACGATTCATCGTTGACGTTCCGTCGGTCGTGTCGTGAAGGTATTTGCGGATCGTGCGGCATGAACATCGACGGCGCTAACGGATTGGCTTGTATACGTAAAATCGATGACAATCTATCAAAGACAACGAAAATCTATCCATTGCCGCACATGTATATTATCAAAGATTTAGTCGTTGATATGACCCAGTTCATCCGGCAATATTCGATAATCGAGCCGTGGCTACAAAGATGGTTTGTATAAATCACAATACTGGGCCATTCGAAAAATATTTTGAGGATCTTTTAGTTACTCTTACAAGGAAAGGGACACAACTGTCCCTCTCCGATTTTGATAAAATTTGGTATATAGGTAGAGCTTCAAAGAATAGTCGATGCATTTTTTTTTGGCTGCCCATATTTACTTTAAGGGGGTGAAATTGCCTCTTAAAGTTAACCCCCAAAAACGCATTTTTGCTATATCTCGAGAACGAAACAAGTTATCGAATTCATTCGATAACTAAAATATTACACACAATCAACATTATCTTATGAACTAGCAGACAATAACCCTTCAGTTTGTGGAGGGTGTAGTACTTTTTTACTCCCCCTGGTCACAATTTTAGAAAATTCAAGTTTTTCTCGTTAGAATCATAAACTTTATAGAGAAACTAAAGTTACCTGGTTTTTTCGATTCATCCCCTATTTAAAGGGTTGCAACCCCCAATATATTATAACATCCAAATTGAATTATTAGTAGTAGTTTCGTGTCAGAACTAATCAAAAGCTGAAAATTTGTTTATAATGATCATTAGTCGATATCATGAAGAATTCGATATCTTGTTGCGTTCTCGAGATGTAGCTAAAAATGTGTTTTTAGAGGTTAACTTTAAGGGGCGATTTCACCCCCTTGAAGTGAATATGGGCAGCCAAAAAAAAATATGCAACGACTATTCTTTGAAGCTCTACCTGTATACCAAATTTTATCAAAATCAGAGAGGGACAGTTGTATCCCTTTCATTGTTAGTCGATTTTGTTCGACTTTCCGATGAACTACGAGATCCAAATTTTGCTGAATTGTTCTCTAATAACCCTTATTTCCAACTTATTTCTGTATAACGACGCTATAAATTATCAAAATTTCAGCGAACAAGGCAAATATGGTAAGCTCGTTTCATATATGCAAAATATTGAAGATCGTGAACAATTGGACGGTTTATACGAGTGCGTTTTATGTGCTTGTTGTTCAACATCTTGTCCGAGCTATTGGTGGAATTCGGATCGATTCCTAGGCCCCGCCGCTCTGATGCAAGTAAATTTACGATTAAAATTACCGGGAATTCCCCCAAATCAATCGATTTTGTTTCAAGGCCTACCGGTGGATTATCGATTCGCGCGATGCTGCCCATCTGTCACGCTTGAATCGTATGAGAGATAAATATTCGGTATTCCGGTGTCATTCGATTCTGAATTGTACTAAAGCCTGTCCGAAGGTATTTTTGATTTAATTCGCTAAATTTTGTTGTTAATTTGAAATTTCATAGGGTTTGAATCCGGCTAAAGCTATTGCGGAAATTCGAAAATTATTGGGTGGATTGGCTACAAAACCCGATCCTGGATTCAATCCTACCGGTTTGAGACATTGAATTTTCGATTTTTTTTCGGCGCTTTCTTTTTGTGATAAATTGAGAAAATATAGTGGTATTCTAGCGATTTTTGTATTGTTTAATGAATAATTAAGACGGCTTTTTCCAAATTTTCCAACGACTCCTAGCGCTTGATTTCACAGTGAAAAATAAAGGAGAAATCATCGGTTGAAATTTCCACTTTTTGAAGTGTAATATGGCTAGATTCGGGTGCTGTTTATTAGTTCCTTGTTATTACAAAATTTTATAACTCAGTTTAGCACGCGATTTTAGAGAATGTTCGTGTTAAAAATGGTACGAACCGTGTAAAATAAAGTGAATTTATTCATATAAAATAATTTAACTAAAATTCCTCCTTATATACAGATTAATTAATTAAAAAATATCGACATTTACCAATTCAATTAACGAATTGGATTAATCATTAACTATCATTGCTATCTTTAAATTTCATTACCTTATTCTTTCTAACAGCAATCGGTGATTTCTTCTCATTACCGGACTCATTATCCGAACTATTATGCGTTATATTTTTATTATTATTCGTTTTATTACCACAAATCTCATCACTAACACTTTTACTTTTACGCCGTTGTCGTTTATTATCTTTAACGAATTCGATCAATTGTTTGAAACGTTGCTCCCAAAATTCGTTTTGTTTTTGTACAACATCGTTATGTTTAAAAATAAATTCATGATCGTCCGGCAATAATAATTCCCAACCTTTATTGTGGCTCAATTTCGAGAATCCGGTAAATATTTCACTAACCTCCTCCGACGGTATCTTCATCACTGATGACACTTTTTTCCGCTCCACATACTGATTCTTTGTAAACAAATACAACTGAAACAAACAATTATAAATAAATCGATAATAACGGGTGTACCACAGCAATTTATTTCGATAGTATCGCAGCTCTATCTGGTTGAATAAAGCTACGACACCGGCCAATTGTGGTACACTTGGCGATAACCTACAACGTAATCTCGGGCTTGGCACATTAATTCAGCCCGTACGCCGCTAGTGGAAGAACGCGTGTTGTTCGGATATAAAACATCCGATTTGACGATCCAATTTCCACGGACTAGAACCGCAACTTTCGGTAAAGTCTTCAATAGGATTTCATTTGTTAAACCCTCACCGCCGGCTAGCGTCATCAATAATTGATTAAACTGGATAATATTTGCTACTTTTAACAGACAACGCAACTGTTCTAAAATCGGTTTGGCTCTCAATGCATGCAGACTCATTATATGCGACGGTAGGGTCGGTTCAACAATTTTCTGCTCTTGATCTTCCGGTATTAAAACCCGCAAATACTCGTCATTCGTCAAATTGATAGCCTGTCCGGTCGGTTGGCTATTTTCGGCTAACAATTTCAATTTTTCAACTTGACTCAACGAACTGGTCTCCGGATGGATTTCGCATTCTTTCCACGATTCTTCGGCGCGTTTCGCCTCCATTGCTTTGAAATTATGCGTTGTTTTCGTTTTCTTCCAACGATCATCGTTCTGTTTAAATTTGACGGTAATCTGTTCGATATTATCGTTATCATTATGTTCATTATCGCTACTATCATTATCGGAATCGGTTTTCAAATGTTTCCGTTTTTTGATTTTATCCAAATAGCTGAAATTCGGCCGGAATTGGAACAAATTCTTCAATGTCGTCAAATGGATTTCTTTTCCATTATAAATTAGGGCGGCATATTTGGTGGGATTCTTGATCGGTTTCGTGCCTTTCACGAACACTTTATCGACTAATTGATTTTCGAAGATTACATTCTTATTCTTCGTGTCATTGTTCAGTGACGATGATGGGCTACCATCGATGTCTTGTGCTGTTATCTCAGCGATATCGCTGTCGAAATTCGGCGATTCTACATCGATACCAATCTCCAATTTGATGTCTTCATTGTTCGGCTTGAAGAAACCCTTTCTAATCGGCACTTCATTCGGCAGATTCTTCGGTAAGAAATTGTATTGTAACGCGAATAGACGTTGTTGTAGACGGGTTGCATGATAAATTGGAATCTATCGATTGAAGAACAACGTGATTTTAATATAACCTAAAATACAACAACTACAATTTAGGCAATTTACCTCCTTTACAACCGGATCATCATCCTGGACTGAATTCGAACATTCCGGATGGGAATTTTCCATAATTCAATTAATTATTCGCGAATATGTTCAAGTTACGCGAGATTTAACGCAACTTTTTAGGTTATGATCGGTGTGATATTTACAACAGTGTTGTCAGGTCTAGTTTGTTGAAAACAAATAACTTAGATTGTCGCGAAATTTGGGTGATTCCGGATAATAAACTTGGTTTAAATTGCTTTATTTTTCAAATTTAATAGTTTTATTTCTGTAAATATGATAGATTTAAATTATAATAAATATCGATGTTAAAAATTCTGAATTTGGCGTATTTAAATCGAGAGTTGGCAACGTTCCAATTCTAACCTCTAAAATTGAAAAATAATAACAATGTGTTAATTGTTAAAAAATGGCAAATTCTGGCCAATGTTGTGTGATCGGTTGCAATAATTACAAGAAAACCGACGAAAATGTTAAATTTTATAGTTTTCCCGACGAATTAAAAGAACCAGAACGCCAACAACTCTGGATCGATGCTATCAATCGAAACAAGTAACCAGCCCCAATTCCGAATATCGAGACGTTATTTTCGATTTCTAATTTCAGTGAAGACGGTCGTTTATGGGCCCCAACAACCGACGATAAGATCTGCAATCGGCATTTTACCAACGGACGTGGATATGTACCGACAATGTTCCCAGTGGAAACCGAACTAATTCAAGTGAAGCACATTGAAAATGACCATCCTTATGCTGCGATAAAACAGAGGAAATCAACGCAATACGAGCTGTTTTGCGAGAAAAGATTCGAGAGAATTCAAAAACACAAAGTGGCGAATAAACGAACCAAATCGGCGAGAAATTGGAATGTTTGCATGATCGGTATGAACGGTCAAATCTTCAAATTGCCATCTCCAAATCAAAAAGAATCAAATCGCGAAACATCAACGTTGAAATTCCACGGCATTGATAGTCTGGAGAACGAGCAAGATTTGCGTCATTTCACCGGCGCCTCTCCGGCCACTTTCAAACATTTCCTAACGTTATTAGACGCGACAAATCAACAATTATCGACGTTTCTCAGCCAAAATAACGTTCTCTTATTGTTTTTGATGAAAATGAAAATTGGGGTGCGTTTTAACGTATTGAGCGATTTCTTCAATGTACACCGAACGACAATATCGAGAATATTTGCGAATGTTTTGGCGATTTTAACGAAACAAACACGAAATTCCCTAGTATGGTCCGAAATCGGTTCGATCGAACTGTCTCTACCGGAGATTATGCGAGGAAATTGGCCCGATACACGGGTTATTGTCGATATTATCGAAATTGAGACTGAATTTCATACAAATAACAATATTGGACGTAAAATCAACACTTTTAAATTCGTATTGGCCTTAAATCCGAATGGTGTTGTGTGTTTTAAATCGAAATGTTACAATGGTACAATTAGCGATAGAGAATTGGTTTTAAATTCGGAAATTTTCCGATTATTCCAACCGAACGAAACGGTGATTTTTAATAGAAATATCGCCAATATACGAGACAATCTTAGAAGTGATGTTTGTATAGTAGAACCGCCATTTAATCCAAATTTTAAAGCGTATATTGATCGATTAATACGAAGATTTCATTATTATAATATCCTGAAACCGATTCCGACGAATTTATTTCGTTATATCGATAATATTGTTCATATGATCTGTATTTTAGTTAATTGCCAAATACCGGAAGATCGTGCTAATAAATAACCAATGATTGTTGAAAATTTTATTACACTACCTTCAATTACACGAACTATCGTTTTAAAAGTGGAAGAATTCGTGTATATCGTTAATTTATAGTGTAAATCGAGGGATATATTCGAATATCGACAATAGATGGCGTTAACGAATGTCATGAAAAATGAGGGTAGAAATCTGCTTTGTTTACACAACATAACCTCAATTTTAAGTGTCAAAATTGGGTTATCAACAAAAATAGTAACAATGACTTCGTTATTTGATCAGTTCGAACAGGCTTCAATTAAAACAGGCAATAATAATTATACAACAGCTGAAATGGTAATTTTTCTAAATATTTGCACGAATTACATTTTAAATAATTTGAAATAGGGAACATTGGGCTATATCAATATGAGTTTAGAAGCTGAGAAGCCGATTTTTAGTAAAGTTAAGAAAGATTTCACACCATCCGATAAGATAACACACGTTGCTGTATCGAATAAACAATTAGCTATGGTTATGGCCAATAATGTACTATTTCGAATGAATCTGCACAATCCACAAGAACAAGACGGTATCGTTGTGAAATTGGCTTGAAATTCTAAAATAAATCGCACTCGTTCCAGAGATCTCTCTAACGAAATACACGGCGACCGGCCGATTAACGAACCTATTCATCGATCCGACCGGCAATCATCTGTTATTAACATTCACACCGAAATCACAAACGGAAAACGTACCGGAATTGTTGTATTTGTCGCGCAAACAGAACAAATTGAAAACAACAGCGAAATTTCGCGGACACGAATTCACCGAAATCGGTTGGAATCATTTGAACGAGTCGGCAGTGACGACCGGTTCGATATTGTTGGGCACATCGAAAGGTTTGATTTTCGAAACGGAAATCGTCTTGGACGGCGACAAGTTCTTTACGTCGGGATTTTCGTCCGGATTGGAACAGTATTGGCGGCAGGTAATTGGGGGTGTTTTAGTTTTTGTTGAAGTGATTGTAATTTTTGATTGATTTTTACAAGCTACCGAATTATTTACCTTTGTATGGCAATAGAGAAGTTGATGGTTTGGTATGTGTGATTGTATGATTGTTTGAATTTGCAAATTCTATCCCTTAATCGAGCGATTAAATTTCCGATTTAAAGGGATAGAATTTGTTCAAATACCCCCTATAATTAAAGTTGAATTAATCAAAATTCGTGTTAATTTAGGTGTTTGATGTTGGTAAAGGTTCAAATACTCCAATTACCGGTTTAGAATATTTCAAAATAACAAATACTGATCGTTTTACGATATTTGTAACAACACCAACTCGTTTATATTTATTTACTGGTCGTTGTAATAACGATGAACGTCCATTATTACAACAAATCTTCACCCAATATTTGAATATACCAGAAATTGATACATTCGTCGAATATCCGAGTAATTTACGTTATTCAAAATTGAAATTCTGGTCAGAAAATCTAATCCTACCCGATTCCTTCATATGGATGGTTGAAAAGGGTATAATTTATAGTCGTTTGAATCTATTCGAAGATAATAACATCAATAAAATCAAAGAGAAATTGAAATTAATCAAATACCCAAAATCGATCTATCAAGACTATTCGATATCGATCAAATATCCAATTAATATCGAATTAACCGAATTTCATATATTATTAGCCTATACTGATACAATAAAAGCCGTATGTTATCTAAACGATGAAATAATCTACGAAGACAACTACAATGAGGCTTTTGGTAAATTAATTAATTTAATTAAAGACGAAATAACCGGCCAAATTTGGGCGATTAGCGAGAATGCAATCTTCCATTTTAAAATCTTCAATGAAGAACGCAATGTTTGGCAAATTTTCTGCAACAATCAACAATTCGAACTAGCCAAACGTTATTCGAAACGCAACCAATTGTGTTACAATCAAGTTCTAGTAAAAGAGGCAGATATGTTGTTCAACAATCAACAATACGAATTGAGCGCCCAACGGTATGCTGAAACACAAACCAGTTTCGAGGAGATTTGTTTGAAATTCATCGAAAACAAACAACAGGATGCTTTAAAAATATTCCTCCGTTCGAAATTGGATACGTTAAAACAACAAGATAAAACCCAAATTACCATGATTGTAATTTGGGTAATTGAGTTGTATTTGAATAAATTGGAGGAGAAACGTTTGAATAATTTGGAACAAACCCACCAATACGGTGAGATACAGAAAGAATTCGAAACGTTTCTGGCGTTGAATGATGTTTCGGATTGTATCCGTAAGAATAAATCAACGATATACGAATTGATGTCGAGTCATGGTGATAAAAATAATTTAATCAAATTTACAATTTTAAATAAAGATTTCGAACAATTAATCCGTCAACACATCTACAAGAACGATTACCATGAAGCTTTGGAGGTTTTAAAGAGCCAAAACAATTACCAATTGTATTATCAATTTGCGCCGATTTTAATACAAAATATACCGAAACCGACAATTAAAGCGATTATTGAACAGGGTAGAAAATTAATAGCGATCAAATTATTACCGGCTTTGGTTACTTGTAATGATGATTATCAAGTACGTGAAGTTATCAAATATTTACAATATTGTATTGATGTTTTGAAAAATACAGATAAATCGATACATAATTTTCTAATATCATTATACGCGAAATACGATCAAACGAAACTGTTGGAATATCTAAACAAACAAGGCCAAGAGTTAAGTTTAATCAATTACGACATTTATTTCGCTCTACGTTTATGTCAGGAATATAATTTAACTGAAGCTTGTGTACAATTATCGGGATTGTTGGGCATGTGGGAGAGTGCAGTTGATTTAGCGTTAACGATCGATTTAAAATTGGCTAAACAACTGGCCGATATGCCGCCAGAGAACGATGTTGAATTGAGGAAGAAATTGTGGCTGAAAATCGGTACATTTACTAGTAATTTCTATAAATAAGATAATTGTTGAATTTTTGTAGCTCAACATGTTGTTAGCGGCAAAAATGATATAAAACAAGCAATGGAATTCTTGAAACAATGCGATTTAATACGGATTGAAGATATTTTGCCGTTCTTCCCCGATTTCGTTACCATCGACCATTTCAAGGAGGCCATCTGTGATTCGTTGAAGGTGAGTTTTCATTATTTACGCCAAATAAACTGCGAATTGGTGGCATAGATCGTAACTTGACGCGTTCTATTTACTCAATAACGCTTCAAGCTGCGACCTACGTTTAGATACAGTTGAATCCAATGTGCCTGCATCTCGATTAGAGTCGTAAATTGATTGGTAAATTTAGTAAAATATGAAACAATCAGCGACCAAAAAATTGAATACTCACTGCTGCGATACTTTTTCCAAACATTTCTTTGCTTCGATTTAATTCCAGGAATATAATCAGCACATTCAGGACTTGAAGGACGAAATGGAAGAGGCGACGAAATCCGCCGAACAAGTCCGCAACGAGATCCAATCGTTCCGTAATCGTTACACTTTTATAACGAGCGATGCCACCTGTGAAGTGTGCAATTCGATATTAATGACAAAACCGTTTTATATGTTCCCATGTCAGCATAAATTCCACACTGATTGTCTTCTAAATGAATTGAATCCACTATTAGGTAGATTATTCGGATTCTTCAACGATTCATAATTGATTTTGTTATTTTAAGGCCCTGCAAAGAAGAATAAATTAGCAAATCTAGAACGTCAATTGAAAGTGTTGAATAATCAAACGAATCTAGATAATGACAGTACTGGTTCTGGTGTGTCGGCTAGAGAGTTGATTAAATCCGAAATTGATAATATTGTAGCATCTGAATGTTTGTATTGCGGTGAAAATATGATTAGAAATATTGATAAGCCATTCATTGAAGATTTCGAATATGAGAAAATCCTAAAAGAATGGGAATAAACATTATTAACAATATTAAATTAACTTTTTATTGTTTTTGATTATTTTAACTATAATTGTATTGTAGAAGAATCAAAATAAAACTCAACACTATAGTTGCTTCATTTTTGATGTTCATTTCGTGTTTTTCACTCTTTTTCATAAATAGTTTCCGCTTCTATTTTTAAACAATAGAGTAAAAAAATTAAATATTAACAACATACACTTAATTATTAAAACTATTTACAAAGTTACAAGGTACAATAAGAACAGGCAACTTTTCCTTTTCATTTCCTAGAAAAAAGGTAACAATTTGGGGGCATAACTGAAGCACCTTGGTTATTTTAAGGATCAATTAATCAAACAAAAAAAATAGGAGAAATGCGTACATCACAATCAAAAAACCTCAGTCTCCTAAATTGTGTCGATTTCCACTATTTTTCGAAATTTTATTGTCGATACAACTAATTGAAAAGCAAAATGAATCTAACAAAATCGACGAGACTGCAGGAATATTCAACAAATCAATTTCAAGATACACTTACTAATTAATTATTTACAATGGACTTTTGTTTTTGTAGTAACTATCGTTTAACATCCACATTACTAAATCTCTATCAATAAGATTACATAAATTTGTGGGAAATTCTGATAAAAAAATTATAGGAAACTAAAATACAACAATTTATCGATTCAATTGTCGCTAAATTTATAATCTCAAGTCGACAAATTGTTGTAAACGATTGCACAACTTAATCTTGTTAATTTCTCTTTAAATTTAAGATCACCTGAGTTGAGTGACTTGTTATTTATAATTTCCAATTATTCTATTGTTGATTTGTCGTAAATGCACTTATACCATTATTAGCCATTTCATCCATAATTCGCGATACATAAGCGGCAACATCAACATCCTCCTGTTGTGCACGTAAAATAAACGGATCTTGTAATAAACGATTGTACTTTGGTCTTAAATGTTCCAATTTAATTAAACTAAATCACGATTTTATTAATATTTGAATTGATAATTAAACAAATTCACCTACCATGTATTTACAAAATTAACAAATTCCGATGTAAATGTATTCGCATTATGATTAATAGTCAATCGGGGTGGATCACCGTTAACAACTTGGTGTAATTGGTCGAAAACCGACGACCATCGTGGATATGGAAAATGACCGGTTGCTACTTCCATTAATGTTATACCCAACGACCATACGTCGCTTCTTACATCGTACCCTCTAGCTGTTTGTGGATCTATCCGTTCAGGCTAGAAAACCCCAAAATTGGATTATTTGTTTAAAATAATTTGTAATAATTACAGCCATATACGGACGGCATCCGGCATCTCTAGTCCTAGCAATCGAATCAACCAACTGTCCAGATATACCAAAATCACACAATTTTATATTACCATTCCGATCTAATAATATATTACTAGGTTTAACATCACGGTGTATAATTTTCAATTCTTCTTTTAAATAATTTAACGCTTTTACTGTGGCTAGTGCAATTTTACCTAATATCGGTTCGGGTATACGTTCGTTTAAACGTTCATAAATGAATTTATAAAATTTATCTAACGATGTATCCATTAATTCCATACAAATCCAACAATCGCCCTATTCAGAAGAATAAACAGAAATTAACAAAAATAAGCCGCCAGACTCGGCTCCTTAAAAACGGAATTTTCCTATTTTTACTCGAAAATCCACCATGATTCGTTGGAAAGAGCAAAACTCGCATTTTTCCAGGTCAAAACAATCAATTTGAAAATTTCTTGCATATTTGGAAGGGTCTTTCCATCTTCAAATTTCCACAAAATCCAGTAACTTGAAGTGCTCTTCCCAGCGAGCCATAACGCTCGAGAATCAAGGAGAGATTCCAGTTATTTAAGGAGCTATAGCCTGGTCGTTTTGCGCAATTATTGAGTAATACTTCTTTGAATAGAGCACCATAAAACTGTACAATATATGGACAATCGTTGCTTTTCATTACAACATCTAAATCCATCAATAATTGTTTCTGTTCTTTCTCATCAACTGTCGAACGTATCCGTTTAACAGCCAATACAGTATTCGATTTACGATGGATCATTTTATTTACAGTACCAAAACCACCACGTCCTATCTCCCCAATATCTTGTAAATCGTCCGATGTAAAATCGTAAGTTTGTCCATTAATTTGTAGTTTACCAGATGAATTCATTGATTGGCAAATTTTAAAACGTGAATCCCTACAATTTACAATCAAAGCTCACATAAAAATCTTGAAAAAATTCACAAGAATTTGTTGTTAATTGTAAAAAAAACCAAAAACAAAATCAACAACAAGCACAATTACAATATAGGGGAGTTAATGAATGACACCGTTTGTTGTATTTGTGTGCGTGAGTAGAAAGAGTTTATAGCAACAAATAGAACACCCAAAACGACCGGTTTTACCTTGATTTCATTCGTAAACAACAGCCACCAACACTGTGAAGCAATCACATTAAATCTCTCAAAAATTTACTCAATTACTCGTTTATTAATTTGTTCAATTAAGAAATCGATAAAGAATTGGCAACTAACCGTGTACGATCGATTGCCGGATCGATGGCACTCTTCGTAACGGCCGGCAGGCACATTTTCGGCCGATTTGGACCAGCAGCTATGCCGATACGTTCATTAACACCACCTGGCTGGCTGGGCAACGGCCGGAAACCGAACGAATTGTTCGTTGGGTGCGATGGAAATTCCATTCTCATTAGCGTCCGTTTCACTATCAACATAATTAATTCATCAATTAAATAACAATAACAACAATTGACAGAAACAAATGAACAATTCGACATACCTTGGTTGCTTTGATCGCCCATTCTATCGTTTTTAGCCCAATTAACTTGCAATTTTCTCGAATATTTCGCTATTAATTGCGCTATTTTATTAACGAAACTAGTTTGATTTATTTTCGAGGGCAAACATTCTATTTTTGTTGGAAAAATTTAAAGAATTACCAGCAAATGGCACACACGATCAAATGACAATCGCCATTTTAATACGCTGGCGCAAAACTAAAGCCGCAATCACACCGAATTTCCGCCAATTAAAACCAAATTTCCACAACAAAATCAATTTAATTACAAATCTTCAATTGCGTTACAACTCATATTTGTGGAAAATTATTTAAATTTGTGGTTTTTTGTACGTTTTAATTAGGATATTGTGGTAGATCTAGTGTGCGCTCGGCTTTAGCGATTGGGGAATTTGTCGATTGCAGGATGGCCAACTTGAAAGTTGTGCTCGGGAGATTTCAAGTTTTTTCCAAAAATTTCCAACAATTCAGGTAAATTATCATCGAAAATTAATAAAAATTGAATTTACTTTAAATTTTGATAATTCGATCAATATTTCGTATAATTATAAAAATTATTGAGGTTATGTTTGTAGCCCCCTTGTCCAGAGACATGACATGTCCAGTTATGCCAGTTATTACATCAAACCAGTCCACAAGAAGGAAGATTTGGACGAATTAGCGAAAAATGGTGAACTACAAAAACTAACACACGTCCCTGTACGGGCGGCTTTAAACGACCAAACTTGCTCGTATATGCAAGATAATTCAGTCAAGTAATCGATAATTCGATTAAATTCCAGTAATTTAACCGTTAGATTCCAGTTTATTCATCAATTATATAATGAAAGATGGTAATAAAATCCTGGCGCGGCAATTAGTCGAGACAGCTTTCGAGAATATCAAACGCATGCAATTGGAGAAATACCACAAGTGTCAGGACGTTGAAGAGAAGGCCAAAATCGAACTGAATCCGCGTGCGGTTTTCTATAGGGCCGTCGAAAACAGCCAGCCGTTGTTGAATTTGATGCCGATCAAACGGGGCGGTGTACGCTACCAAGTACCGGTGCCGATAACGCAGAAACACAGCCGATTTCGGGCGATGAAATGGCTCATTGAAGCCGCCACAGATAAAGATCCAAACGTACGATTCCATCTGCAATTGGCCCGGGAATTGATCGACGCCTCGTTGAATACCGGACGGGTCATCAAACGGAAACAGGATCTACATCGGCAATGCGAAGCGAATCGCGCCTACGCCCATTACCGATGGAGTTAAAAAATTCAAACAATTTAAGATTTATTCTAGTATTTTGCAAAGATACGATCGAATTTGTCTCGATCTAAAATCCCATAATTTGTACATAATTTTAAGGTGTTTTTTCTAGAGTATTGGCGAAATTTCAAATATAAAGGATCGGTAAATGAACGAGACAATTCCGAAAATGGTACAATATCGTTTTGTTTCACAATAATATCCTTACGATTGCCCCAAAAATCCACATAAGCAATCTTTACATCATCCGTTCCGTGTTTCGTATAAATAATTCCAATAAATTTATTAACCAAAGTACCAAAACTGTACAACGGTACTAGGCCAGATAGTGCTACAATTAAAGCAAATAACAGATCGTCATTTGTTAGATAATTAAATTGATAACACAACACTGATGTTGACGGTAATATAACCAAACTTACACCACTATAATACAATTTTAAACGATTTATTAAACTAATATGGTTGATGTATGGGAATTTATAAATGGGTTGGTAGTTTTTTGCAAGATTCGATAAGTGTCTCGTTGAAATTTGGTTAAGTCGCGGTACCCCCAAACATAACCTCAACATATTCGCACAATAACGCAACTGTAACATTTACAAATTTTCAGAATTAACAATAATTACGAATAATTCACTTTATCGGCGATTTTTTTTAATAAAATTGTAATTAATACAATTTAGGACCGCTTTATTTTTATGTAATTAACAGTTTTGGGGTCACTGGATATTTTTGATTACAACAAGTGGCGCTATCTGTGTTTCCGATTGACTGTCCGACAAAGATCAATATACGAACCGTTTGAGTTAAAGTGCGATAGCGATAGAAGTTAGTTGTATTGCGCAGGCGCCTTGTGAGATGTCAAAATTAGGTTAGTTTCCCCGTTAGTCAACTTTTAATCGCTAGAATTAATTAGAAAAATGTCTTAAATTAACAAAAAAATACTCTAGAAACTCGTACAATTAACCAAATAAAAATGAGCAGTCGATACCGTACAAATGATTCATCTCATGGTAATTCAAAATTGTTTTCTCAAATAAATTAATTTATCTTAACCTAAACACCTTCGATATATCCTAGAATTTCCAGTTGTTTTTGTTAATTTTTTTCGATAATTTTAAAAAAATCTTGAAAATTCGTCAGTGTTTGATTAGGTAAGGAAGGGTCAAGGGAGCGATCGCGGTCGCCGGCCCAACGATCGAAATTCAAAGACGATAACGATGATAACAATAGCCGGAGACTACCGGAGAATGTGTCGTTAGATGCGAAGAAACGTTTGAAAAATATCGGCATACAGATGAAATTGACGTCAACGCAGAAACAGTTGTCGCAGAACAAACCGAAAATGACGGTGGCGGCGGCTTTCAACCAAGACAGCGACGACGAGCCGGAGGAGATGCCGCCAGAGGCCCGGATGCGGATGCGGAATATCGGCCGGTAAACGGCTTCTAAACTGGATTTAACTATGAATAAAATCGTGAATTTTAGAGATACGCCGACGTCATCGGGGCCGAATTCGTTCGGCAAAACCAAACAGGGATTCTCCGATTCGAAGAAGGTTTTCGAAAGGAATTTGAAGGAGGCTATCGAGAATAGTGGCGAACAAGATTAGTTCACAATTGGGAATATTTCTGTTCTTGTTAATTTGTTTTAAAATAAATTTTAAACTAAGTTGGTTTTCGTTTATTTTTTAAGAAAATCGCTAATTTATTTCCGTTGCGGAACTGCAGCCCGGGCGTTGTCGCGTCCGGGGAAATTGCGCTGTGGTGGCGTACGAATTCGGCGGTCTTTCTTGCTGCGATTACGTACGACTTTACTGTGGATAGCGCACGATACGCAATAATGCAATTTTGCGTACAATTTCGGCAATACGTACTCTACAAATTTACAACAATCTCAACAATTCGATTATTAATTGTATCGATACTTACGCGAGTATACTGAAGCTTCGGTGATATCGCGAACAGCCGCCGCTTCGACGATATTCCTTATGACGAATTTTTTAATCGCCTTGTCTTTGGGCACACAACGGGCGCAATTCGTGCACCGTACAGGCTTGACGTGCCCACGACCATGTTTAGAACGGCCACCGTTACGTCGTTTACAAGTCTACAACACCACGCCGCCGATTTTAGGTTATGTTACCAAATTATAATCAATAAAACGCTATTTATATCAAATGAAATAAAGTCGACAATTCTCAATAAATTTGGCTGAATTTTTATGAAAATTATCGAAATTTATCGGAGAAAACTCAAAAAACTTACCATAGTAAATCAACAAATCGACGATTCAAAATGGAGAACTCCCTAGGGGAATTTTCGGTTAAATCTAGTGATTTTTTATCTGTCATGGATGTAGAACATTGGCGGTAAATTTAAATCATTTCCGATTTTTTGTAGATTTAGAAATTCGAGAAATCAGTTTGCGCTCGATTGAGCCTATCACAATTTTCTAATTCCAAGTTTTTGCGGTTTTCGTGAAAGTCCTAATTTGCCTATATAAATACAAGTCAATCGAATTTCACAATAATCAATCAATCAATACAACTGTAACGCAACAATGAGATTTGTAAGTTTTCCAATTTTATTTAATTCTAGAAAAATTAAACGATTTTTGAACAGGCTGTAGGATTCGTTTTGGTGTTAATTGCGGCGATAATCGGCGGTGAAGCGATGAGGATCCGGCAAGAGGCCGAGGGGGCCGCGACTGAGGCGGTTTTGAGGGCGCAAAGGCAGATTGAAAGCGGCGGTGGGCACCATGATGCGGTCGATTTTGGGGCGCACACCGGCGACCATGGCGCTTTCGGCTGGTACGCCGATTTCCCAGTACACAGTGGACATTAATCGCCAAGAATCAACCAATTTATGTTCCTTTTTCTTCTTCTAATTCACTTTGTTAAACTTCTTTGTTTTTTATTTTTTGTTATTTGTACAAATTCTTGTTAGAAAAATGTTAATAAATAGGTCAATGCTTGAGTTTTGGAAATTTTAAATCCTAAACTTACTCGTGTACAAACACTCGGGATTTCTTCTTATCTATTTTAATCTTATCAAAGCCTCTTCTTTGGAAAATTTACAAAGATCTAAATTTATGTTTTATCACGGTGTAATTTACATTAAAATAATTGTTATCGAACATTTGCTTTGAACAAATACCCCTCCCCGTCCCGCCAAACAATTGCTATATAAATAACAGATATCAGCATATAATTCACAAATTATTAACAAAATGGATTACCCGTTCGAGATTCGAGAGCCCGGCCCAGAATTGGCCAAAAAACAAGCAGGTAATATTCGGCAATCAACGCAAACTATCCAATAAAATCGTCAAATTTAAGATGCCAGAGTGCCAATGATTTTGGTCGGTCCGAAGAAGTTCGTCTATATGAAAAACGCGGCGTCTTTATTGCCGAAGTACTACCACTTCGAGGCCCGGCCGAGCGACGTGTGGATCTACGGCTATCCGAGATCCGGTACGACCATCACCCAGGAGATTGTCTGGCTGGTGGAGAACGATTTGAATTTCGAGAAAGCCGCCGAAGAGGTGTTGGATTTAAGATTTCCGGTTTTAGAGTAAGTTTTATTTGATTCGCAACGATAGTGGAATTAACTGTGGCTCTTTTAGACGGGAGAATTTGTTTCCTAGAGATTTTGCCGATGGTAAAAGTGGCGAATTTTTGGATGTTGCGCGACGATTAGCCGTGCCGGCTACTGAAGAATTGGACAAAATGACCGGAAAACGGTTGATAAAAACCCATCTACCGTTCAGTTTAGGCCCTTCGAATCTTCTAGATAGCGGTTGTAAAGTAAATTTATCGATAATTGTAGAATTTTCAAAATTAATTTGCTATTTTTCAAGATTTTGTATTTGGCTAGAAATCCGAAAGATGTAATCGTATCGAATTACAATCTATCAAAAGTGTTAAAATTCGGCAACTACAATTTTGAACAATATTGGAACGCCATTGAGTGCGGTTTATGTAAAATTAATTTAATGCCTCTAACAACTACTAAAATTAAAATTCTAGGCCATCTTGGACCGTTATTTGAGCATTTAAAAGAAGGCTGGGCGCTCAGAAACCAGAAAAACGTCCTCTTTTTATTCTTCGAAGACTACAAAAAGGCATCTACTCGATCTTAATAATCGTAACAAACGCTAATTTTGCGGCAATTTCAGGATTCCCGGCAATACATGAGACGGATAGCTGAATTCCTTGGGAAATCATTGACTGATAAGCAGTTAGATCAATTAGAGGAGCACTTCAAAATCGAGAATTTCCGTAAAAATAAATCCGTGAATAATGATCATTTGAGAAAATTGGGGATGATGGAGGATCAAGATGATACGTTTATACGTAAGGGTAAAACGGGTGGTTGGAGGGATTATTTCACCGGATCGTTATTAGAACGGGTTGATAAATGGATGGAGGATAATCTGAAGGATACAGATTTACGTTTTCCACCTGAAAAATAGCTTGAAATTGAAATATTTCAATTTCTAATTACCTGGCAATTGTAAAGTTTGGCTTTATTTTCCAATAATTCTGTTATATTTGTATTTTTATCAATCAAAACGCCTGTTATCTGTAATTTGTAAATTTAATAAATCGCTAGACTACGTAATATTCCCTTAATTACACGTTTATAAAATTCAAATTATGAAAGCGATAAACCAACCGGAATTTTTATTAATGAAAGACGAATTTTCGATCAACGATTTCTCCCTTATTTTTCATTCTACAATAAAGTGTTACAGTACGTTGGAAATTGCATTTCTAGCTGCTAACACGAATCTGCCAACGGGCCGCAGTACTCGTTTCTAGAGTGAAAAATAAGGCGGAAATCGTCGATTAGTTTCGGCTTTTTTGAATTTTAAATTCGATTCGTCTAGCCATTCAATTCCGGACTTCACAACAATTTTATTAAATTTAACCTTTTATTATTGCCATTGTTATTATTAATGCTGCATTGTTATTGACGATTGTATATAGTTTCCTTAAATTCAAACTACAAGGTTGTCCGGCTATCAGTTTTATTATAATTATGGCCAAACTCAACGGCATTCAAAGTAAGTTGAAGGATTTTTATTTAACTTAAAAATATCATAATTTGGATTTGTTTTCGGTTGGATTTATAACAGAAAATCAACAATTTGAGGAGATTAAAATACCAGTGCCTTGGGGACATATTAGCGGTAAGTTTTGATTTCTATTAAAAGTAAATAAATAAATAAGTTGCTTTACTGTACGATGGGATTTAAATTTTAGATTATCAATTAGTTGCTTGCGTAATTTGAATAAAATCAGCGATAGTAGTTACCGATCACGAGTTGATAAAGTGGAAATTAAACGATTTTAAACTTGCAGTTTAAAATTACAATTTAAATTACAATTACAATTACAATTTAATCGATTCAAAATTTACAGCGTGACTTTCAAAAATTCTCTATTTGAATGATTAAATTACAATTTGGTTTTATTTCGAAAAAGCCTAAACGCTCGAATTTTGAGCGAAAGTTGCTATTATTGACAATTTCTAGTTCGCAGTGTTGGAAACTCTAGTAGTGCTCCAATAGAGCTACGAGTTACGTACCCAAAGCCACAGCCAAGTTGAACATTTGTTACCATAGCAATTCAGACTCTATTATACTTGTCTCTTTTCAATTATACATTCGATAGAATTGTAGAGTCGGTGCTGTCATGGTAACCGATCGTTAAAAAGTTATAGAATACAGTTAATTTGTTTAAAGGTAAATGGTGGGGTTCGCGTGCCGTACAACCGATTTTGGCGATTCACGGTTGGCAGGACAACGCTGGAACTTTCGATAATTTAGCCCCATTATTAGTGGAACGTGGTCATTCTATTTTGTGCATCGATCTACCCGGCCATGGCCTATCATCGCATTATCCAACTGGCCAATACTATTACATCTTTTGGGACGGTGTACCTGTGTTAAGACGCATCGTCGAGTTCTTCAATTGGACGAATATCACAGTAATTGGGCACTCATTAGGCGGCTGTATCGCTTTCTTATATTCATCAATATTCCCGGACGATATCGACAAATATATCAGTCTTGATACAGCCGGCGCTGCATATCCGGAAACGGCGAAACTTTTAGATCAATTAGAGCAGCATATTGATCGATTTCTCAAATTCGAAACAATATTAGAAGCAGACCAACCGTGCTATGAGTACGATGAGATGATCGATATTGTTGAGAAGGCTTATGATGGTGGTGTGACTAGAGAGAATTGTGAAATTATGATGATTCGAGGCATGCAACCGGTTGATTTCAAGCCCAATTGTTATCAGTTCCAACGTGATCCACGTTTAAAAGTCGGCTGGTTGGGCTATATAACAATCGAACAAGCTATAGAAATAGCTGGTCGGATCAAATGTGATGTTTTAAATATACGTGCGAATCGTGATAATTTTATTGGTTTACCGAATTATAATCGTATATTGGATGCAATTGGGACAAATGCTAGGACACTTGAACGGCATGTTGTTGAAGGGACGCATCATCTACATTTAAATAATCCTGAAACAATTATCGATATCATACATAATTTCTTAATTTCCAATACGGTTTAATTTATACAGATTTTACAAAATTCTTGATAGAATTCAAATGTATTATTAATTAAAAATAAAGCAATTCAATTTAAAGAATTTTAGAATTTTTCTATTCTGTTCTTGAACCTCAATAAGTCTAAACAAATTTGCTTCTTCCAATTTAAAGTATTCTCATTAAATAAATAATGATAAATAATTGTTGTTTATTAGGTATGTTAATTATAAAATAATTCAAATAATTATCTTGCTCAAACAAATATATTTCAGTGTAAAAAAAGTACAGTTCGTAAGTGAATTACTTCAAATAAACTACTCATGACTACTCTTCAAACCGGTGATTTTCAAAATCTGTGATCATTACAGGAGTGCCACAAACTTTTCTATTATTAATTAATTTTTATGAAACTTCAGGATTAATCNTAAATTGCAATACACTTTATACAAAAATAATTAATTTTGACAAATAAAAATAATGGGTGAAAATTCATTACATTTCGCTACCATAAATTTTCGAATTTCAATCTCAAACTATTCTCCAAATAATCCGCTATTCATTAGCGTTTAAACAAGCCCTGGTTCAGTCGTCTAAGTTTAAAACTGTCCGTAAAAAAACAAAATTAGTATGTCGAAACCTTTCATCAATTTTCCGGAAAACTAACAATACGATCGGATAATTTCTGACCGATTTGAAAAGCGCTTTTAATTGGCCACATGTTGTGTGAAATTCATTAGCAAATAAGCAATATTTGCCAAGTTATGAGGGAAAATATAAAAAAAAACTGTAAAAAATGCTAAAAAACATGCTTCTATATTTCCTTCTGTAACTCCAAATTGCATCCGAATTTCAAAAAATCAAATACGTACTTCCCTCCCTCTTGAAATGCCCTTTTAAATACCGTTTAGAACATTGAAATCCGTTGGAAAATAAGAAAGTTAGCCTGTTTACTTTTTACTAGTGAAGGCCCTTAAATAATACAAAGAAAATCCAATAGTCATGTTTATTTAAAAAATTCAATTTTTCGCTTATTTATTACAATTTAAGCGTGTAATTTTCTGTTAAAATTGCGGTGGTATCAATTCGTAATGCAATAAATCAGATGAACGTTTCAAGCGTCTGACACAACGATTGCTGCCTTTACGTTCTTTAACAAATCCTGGATTACAAATGCAGAAATTCGGTGCTGAACAAACGCCATTCTCACAACCGCCTGGACAATCAGCTATACATTTAGTACCAGTAAAACTCAATGGATCTTTGACGTAGCCAAGTTTACATGTACAAACATTGGGTGCTGTACAATCAGCATTCAAACATGGTTCTGCACAATGGGCTTGACATTTGGTACCGTCTTTATCTAAAGTCCAACCGGATGGGCATGTGCATACGTTAGGTGCTGAACAAATGCCGTTCAAACAACCACGTGGACATTCGGCTATACAAACGCCATTAACTTGTTTGTAGCCGGTTTTACAAGAACATTGATTTGGACCGATACAGGTACCACCAGCGCAACCGCCTTCGCAGTGGTACTCGCATTTATTCGTGCTCTTATTCAACGAGAACCTACAAAATTTTGTTGTGTTCAATTACAGTCTAGCGATATGGGATTCCAAGAAACTTTGTTACACAATTAAAAATCTGTTCCTGAAAATCGATAATTTTGCCATAGCAACAAATAATTTTTTGCCATTGATTTTTTATTGCGGGACGAAGTTTTTTGGAATTCTGTGCCATCAAATTGATGTAAAACTTACCCTGGTTTACATTTGCAAACTTCAGCCGAAATACATTCACCACCCAATCCGCAGCCTCCAGTACAGATAGGGGTGCAAAATTTACCATGTGTTTCTAACTGATAACCGGCATTACACGAACAGGTACCGGCATTGGTACAGACACCATTCAAACAACCCAATGGACAAGTTGGTATACAATTTTGTAAATTGTCTTTAACATAGCCCCGTTTACAGACACAAACATTTGGGGCTGTACAATTGCCATTTGGACAACCATTGTCGCAGACTGGTTCGCATATTAAATGCGTATGAGGTTTACGTTCATAACCGCTACAACAGATTTCTATACGGCTATAGCCTGGACGGGTCTACGGAAAGAAATTAGATTTAAGCAACCCGGTCATAGCTTGAAAAAAGCGGGATTTCTGATCAAGATTTCTCTTCCATTTTTCATTCAAAATTCAAGCGCTTAGGCCCTTTGGAAACAGCATTTCTAGCTACATCAAACGAGTTTTACCGTTTTGGATTTTTTTTGAAATTTCGAGTTATAGTTGAAAATCTAGAAGCATATTTTCCCCATAACAACCAATATCGATAACTTTTTTCAATATGCTACCAATTAAGCCCCAAATTCACTGCAAATAAATTGAACTTCCCCAAGACGATAGGATTCGTGTCTGATAGCTTGAAATACCCTGTCCAACTAACCGTAACGTGTTTTTAGAGTGAAAAATAAAGGAGAAATCATCGGTTAGATTCCACGATTTTTCAAAAAATTAACTTACCCCGTTACTATGTGGGTTGGCTCCACGTTGGCGGTCTTCAACGCTAATCAAATCGAGTGTCCTGTAGGAAAACAAAAATCAATCAATTATATTTCATTGGCAGTGTTAACGAGAAACAAACGTGTTTTTATAACAATCTCCAATTCCGTATATTTTAGTAAATAATTGGAAATCAACTTTCACTTAAATTACTTTCCATTTTTTTGACTTTCTTTTACTAAAAAAAGTGTAAATTAAGGTACTTACGGTACTTCCAAGGTACATATTCCAGTTCTAGAATGATTCGTATGTGGTAATTGTGGATAAAGTCGATTTTGTGCCCATGCAGTTTGAATTATTGTTAAAATTGTTGCAACAATTAAAAATTGCTTAATTGTCGACATTATTTATTTAAAAACGATTCAACAAATAACACAAATTATGCGAAATTGTCGTTTCTATAGGCGTTCAGAACTATAATTAAACAATAATCAACGGATGCTGTATTATCTCTACAAAATGATTGCACTGACTCACAATCTTTAGGAAGTTTAACTGGTTTAACTGTCAATTATTTGTTGTTGTGTGCTGTAATTTGAACACAAATATAAGAGGTTATCGTTGGTTTTCTTTGAATTATATATCGGTATAAAAATTGTTTATATAAATAAACAATAATTTATTTACTTAGAAATCTTGAGGTTGACCTTCTAAAAATATAAAAATGTTGAAAAAATTGGTGAAACCACAATGATGATATCACCTCATTAATTTGCCTCTCTCTCTCTTGTTCTCTCCTACTCTATTCAATAAAGTTTGCTTTATTTATTATTGGTTTTTACATTATTTAAACGATTTCAAGAATTATTAATCATCAGCCAAACATAATTTTCTACTAAATAATAAAATTTGATAAAAGAATATTTCTAAAAAGTTCTCTAAAAAGATACTAGAAATATCTAAATTGTTTCGTTAAAATATTCAAAAAACGCGGATAAAAGGAACTGATCTCTAAAGTTGTCTAGAGGTCCATCCAAATCAATTAAATATGTTTTATAATGCCCCTGGGAATTCGTCTAAACTTTACTACGCCACTGGAATTCGTAGATTAGCGGACGACAAATAGCTCGAACTATCTCAATGTGGCAGCGTGATTCAAATTTGGGTCTAAATATGGCAATTTCTAAGTAAGTAAAAAATACGAAGCCGGTTGAATTAGAGCAAAATTGCATGATCGAAGGACCAGCGTAGTAGGTCAAAGAAATCAAGAATATCTTAATTAGTTTTCGATATATTTAGAAAATCTTGAAAATTTATTTTAAGTTTCTTTCTCTTCGCGCTTATAGTAACTTTGGTAACTTTTCTGCCAACTAGTATCTTCCATGGTTGCCAAATACAACGTGTTTGTTGTTTACAAATTTTGTATTTGAAATTTTTATAATACATTTCAAATTGACATTCTTGTCTAGCTCATTGAAATTATAATTTCAACGACAATTTTTTAATTCTTTTGCTAGTATAATAACTTATTGATAACATCTTGTGGAAGCGATCTGGCAACAATGCAACAACTTTATAATAGCATCGACGATCACGCTGAATCGGCTAGTTTCGGAGGACGCTATTTTCCGAACCTGTTATTGTAGACAGCCGTTATTTTCTAATTCTCATAGCGGCCATTAAATCAATTGTTATTCTGAGATAATAGTTGTAAAATAACAGTTTATTACTAATATTTAGTTTATTGCTAATAATAGTTTATTATTAATATTTATTAAAGTGACGAACTCATTATAATAGTTGATAGATGAAACCTGTTCTCATTTGATATTGGTAAGAATACTAACGTAAGTTATAAAATTCTACACTGTGATTGAAAAGTAACGTATAATGCTAATAACTAAAGTGAAGCGTTTCGTTCATGCANAATTGAGTTTGGAGAAGTCACGTGTTTGCCCCAAACTCGGGGCAAAATCCCGCTGCTAGCCTATGACATCAGTTTTTTAGCAATAGAGGGCTGGGCAATAGGGTGGTTATGTGTGATGTGATTTCATAGCCTACTAGTCAAAGTCGTTTGAGACGCACAGCCTACTTTTCCAAATAGTGCGAATGTGTGACGTCATTACACCCTATAGGGAGTAAACTGCCTATCTTTAGTAATAACTTTGTATTTATTAAAATTTCGAAGAACACCGACACAAGTAACTTTATTTTTTTCTTGTCTATTTGGGATGAGGTCAAAACGACTCTACCGTTTACCATCGCGAAAAAATATCTTTTTTTTTAATTAAAAGCCTTATTTTTGTTTTTATTAAGTGAAAAATATCATACAATTACTAAAACTTTACAATTTTTGTCTCAAAAATTTACTTCAGTAGCCCCCATAATTTGTACATCTCTGAATGCAGAAAAATATACTCTATCTAAAAATAAAATTAAAAACCAGTCATCACAATTAGGCAATCGAAAAATTAAAAGCTATCTGCCTCGAAATCTTAAAAAATAAAAGTCATTAGCATGCGCTTCTTTTCGGTCATACATGAATAATAATTGTAGGGCGGAATTACATAATGTAATGGATTCCATAAGAAAAAATACTTCAATTGTATGGAACTATTTTACAGACATTGATAAAACAAAGGCTAGCTGTAATTTCTGCAAAAAGTTGTTTAGTCATAAAACATCAATTTCGAATTTAAAAAAACATTTATTGAAACAACACCCTACAATAAAAATAATGCCACCCATCCGGCGACGGTCCTCACAACCCCAATACCAACTAAAGATCGAAGAAATTAACATGCACGACTCGAGTGAAGACACAAGCAATCAACCTTTTCAGATCGAATTTGTAGAAGTACCAGAAGAATCTCCAACCAATCACTCAGAAGATTTAACGGATTTCAAAAGAAAAAAGACTTCATACTTGTGGAATTATTTTACCATCATTGATAAAGAGAAGGCAAGCTGCAATTTTTGCAGAAAGTTGTTCAGTCATAAAACATCGATTACCAATTTAAAAAGTCATCTAACAAAAAAACACCGTTCATTTAAAACTATAACATCCACTCAGCGGCACTCTATACAACCGCAATATGCACAGAAGAAAGAAGAAATGGACGTGAACGATCCGGGCGAAGAATTTCTTTTAATTTGTTCTACCCCGGATGAACTTGTAGAACCACCAAAAGAATCTGCACCATGCACCACTTCTTTAACTAACAACCAGCCGAATGGACGTACATCCGTTTTAACTAAGGACACGCTGCTTGCATCTACTAAATTAAGTGCAGCTCAAAAAAAGGCTATTGATGATCAGCTGTTGAAAATGGTTACCATGGATTTTCAGCCGTTGTCGATCGTTGAAGACGAGGGGTTTCGACAACTTTGCCAATTATTAAACCCCCATTACCAAATACCCAGTCGAAAATTTTTAAGTAACACAGTTCTATCGGAAAAATATCTCGAAATAGTGAATAAAGCCAGAGAAGTTATAAAACATGCTAAAACTGTTACACTTACTACAGACTGCTGGGTCTCTTGTAGCAATGACAGTTTTATTGCTTTAACGGCGCACTTTATAAACAAAGACTTTGAAATCGAATCAATCCTTTTGGATGTAAGTTCTTTCAATGAAAATGATGCTACTTCCTTGGCTTCAGAATTCAAAAGAATTGTGGCTGAATGGGGGATAGAAACAAGAAACATTTTATTAGCTATAACAGACAGTGCCGCTAATATCAAGCAAGCCATATCGGAAAACCTTCAATGGCGCCATTGGGGTTGTTTAGTTCATACTATCAATTTAATCGTGCAAGATGCCTTAAAAAATATAGATCCACTTACTCAGAAAGTAAGAGAAGTGGTGTCGTTTTTTAAACGAAATACTGTAGCCAAAGACGAATTGAAGAAGCAACAACACAGGTATCAGGAATGTCCTAAAAATCTAATTCTATCGGATAGCACTCGATGGAATTCTGTTTTCTACATGTTCCAAAGTTTCGTCGAATTGAAACGGGCAATTTCTGGTTCTTTATTAGAATTGGAGCGAGACGACATTCTTTTACTTACTGAAACCGAATTTGAGACCCTGCAAGAAGTTATAAAAATTTTGGCCCCACTGGAAATGGCTTTCAAAATTATGAGTGGAGAACAATACGTTACACTATCGTCAGTAATTATAGTTACAAATTGTTTAAAAAGTATGTATCAAGAGTTAGAAATGCAACAGTTTTCTGATTTGGCGAATTCGGTGATTGTCCAAGTGATATCAGGACTCAATTCGCACTTCAAAGATTTAGAATCGAATACAACTTTAATAGTTTCAACATATCTAGATCCTAGATATAAAAATGTCGGATTTTCTAATGACACAATTGCTAATGCAGCTAAAACAGAAGTCATCAGTTTGTTGACGAATTTAATTGAGCAAAATAATTCCAACTGTGGGGAGAAATCTAAAACAACTGTAGTGCAGTCTGATCCTGCAAGTTTGTTATTTCAGTTTTTTGATAAGAAAGTTTCAACTCTTGAGCCCACATGTTCCAATAAAAATACAGCAATTAATGAACTGCAGAGATATTTAGAGGAACCTTTGTTGCCCAGGGACCAGAATCCTTTAAGCTGGTGGAAAACTAACGGCTACTATTTTCCAAATTTGAGTATTCTTGTTAAAAACACATTCGGAACGGTAGCTACGTCCGTTCCATATGAATGGATCTTTTCGAAACGGGGCCAGTTACTGTCGGACAGACGGAGTCGTTTGTCGTTGCAGAAAGTGCGAAAAATTATGTTTATCTATCAAAATGAGCGATGTTAATTGAATAAAAGCATTATTTTTAAAATTCAATAGATTTATTTCTTGATCTATTATCTCTTTGACAGTATGATAATGTTGAATAATTATTCAAATTAAAAAAGAAACTTATTACTAATCTGCTAAGTGATTGTTACGCAACTTTACTGCGCTATTGTATTGCTCCGGGTCTAATTTAAAATTTAAAATTTTGCGTCCATTTGGTAGATTTCTAACCTGCATATTTTGATTTTTATCGTTATTTTTATTTGTGTGTTTTTTTTAAATAGCTGTTATTGCTATTCTGGGATAATAGTTATAATATAGCAGGTTTGGAAATAACCCATCTCTAGTTTGAACTGATTATAAGCAAACTTTTAAAAATAAATGTTGCGTTTGTGTTAAACAAATTACTTTAATCGTTTAAGAAGAAAATATTCCACGAACGGTTATAATTCAAGTTAACAGAATCTGCTTTGCTACGCCACTGTAATTTTTCGTGTAGAGGGCTACAAATAGATTAACCTGATTCTGGTCGTACCTAACCTAACTTTTGTAAATAAGCTTGGCGTTTGTTTGTTTAATAAAAAAATCCGTTAATTATTGTTAATTAAAACAAAAATATGATCACTAATGATAATAAAAAAACATTCGGCAATAAGTAAGTAAACATTACATTTTTTTTTCTATTCGTGCACATTTTGTGAAAATTTAGGATGTAACTTTAATTTTAATCGATTATCGGATTTTTTTGTTGCACCATGCTATTCTTTTGTCTTGGAAATTACATCAACAAATGTCAAATTTAGTAAAATATGAAGTAATCTACGACATTACGTTACCAGATAATTAACTATAATACACCCTGTATTATAAAGTATATGAACTAAGCTACCGCCATACGTAACCAATTTGAATACTCAAATTTAATTTTTTATTTGTAGAAAGACGAAGATGACAGCCCCACCGCAGGGTGTTCGTTGCCAGAAATGTTTAGAATACGGCCATTGGACATACGAATGTAAAGGGCAACGGAAATATTTGCATAGAACATCACGAACACAACAATTAAATAAACGTTTATCACAGCGACAAGAACGATTAAAATTAGCAAAGACAACTAATGAAAAAATTACGAAGAAGAAGAAAAAGAATAGTTCTGATGAAAGTAGCAGTAGTAGTTCGGAAAGTGAGAGTAGTAGCAGTAGTTCTAGTGGTAGTCCTGCTGTTAAGAGAGTTAAAAAGAAGAGTAATAGCAGTAAAAGCAGTAGCAGTAGTGGTAGTAGCAGTAGTAGTAGCAGTAGTTCGAGTGGCAATGATGATTCAACAGAAAGTTCCGATACTGGAGATGATTGAAGAATTACTGTAATTTATAAGAAATAAGGCTGAAATTGGATATATTTTAATAGATATAAAAATACATGATATCTATGGTTTCTTATACTTTTTTATTATTTTTATAATAATCACAAAATCCTTTTTCTTTTTAGTTAATTCTTAGTTCACTGGACTATTGAAAATGTAAAGAAATGAAGATTGAAAAACTTTGAACTTTGGTGCTGAAAAATCGCAAGTTGGTTCTTCATTACGTATACCGTGCTTTTCACCGAAAAGTAAACATAAAGTTTATATGGAAACTCCGATTATTTGACGAGCGATTTATAAGACGGTTCTTGGAGATGATTTTACCAACAGCTTATCGACAAGTTGATCAAGAAATGCTCGTTTTTATCAATTGTTAAAAATGGGTTTCACATGCCCAATGACTCACAGCATTGATTTTTTTTTGCTTTTCTCCGTTTTAGTCGGACATATTTGCCTTTATTCCAGAATGCAATGGCAAAAAATGTAAAAAAAATAATGTGAGGAATCATTCCGAGTCTTTGGACCAACTTGCCGATAAGCTAAAAGGCTCAAATTTTACTCAAATGATCTCTAGGAACCCTCCTATAAATTCTTTAAATAATTTTCAAGTTGCTCGCAAAAATCGAAATTGCCTTATAAGCTATGGTTTGTTGTTGAACTAGGAGTAGTGACTAAAGCCGGTTTTACATAGAAAAAGTCACTAGAAACACAAGGATCCAGTTTATTCGAACAGGCCTACAATTTGAAGAATTTTCGAATTTTTAAGCGATTTCTGTCACACATGACAACGATAGATGTAACCTTCCGCTAGAGTATAAGAACATTTTCGTTAGAGGACAATTTTAATTGACAATTTAATTCAATTTTGAGCATACAATTGGCATGCATGATCATCGTGTATTGCACATTATTGGCTCTTGAATTGGCACTTTCAAAATTCAAACACTCCTTTATATTGCACGAATACTTTTCCGCTTCAAGAGACATTCAGAAGGTTGCGCGACAATCCTTTTTTTCTTCCCTTGTTGGACTTATCAATTAATTAATAAGCTGAATCATGCATAAATTTTGTTTTATTCTTGCGATTGTGCTGTTACTCAAATGTCCTTGTGAAGGCTATCGAATACGTGACAGTAGTAACGTTTAACCAGGATATAAATCGGCAAAGAATTGACAATCCCGTTGATTAATTTGCTTATTATTAAATCCTAGCAATATCGAGATAGATTATAATTATGTAAATTTAATTATATGTGGGTGTGGGTAAAAATCGAAGGATGGGGAAGAGAAAGAGGATACCTTCAATTAAGGCGAACTATTTTAAATCTAAATTGTTGGTAATCATCCGGTGGAAAATCTTGGAATTTTCCCAATAATTACACCAATTATTATCGCCTAGGCTAGTTAAAATATTCTATTGAGTAACAATCGTGTAATAATAGAAACATTGTGCATATCTAAGAGTTATTGTTACATTTCGAGGCAGGAGCTTTGAGGATATATTTTTTATTCACCTCAGCAATAAAATTTGGAAAATTTTGTTTGATTCTAGTGGAAATTTTTTGCAAAATTTACTGTTTCTAATCCAAAACTTGGAGATTTTAGGAAAACAGTTTTGTTTTGAAAATATTTGCTGCTAGTAGAAAATTCCAAAATTCTAGTATATTTCGCTTAATTTTGAAAATACTTCACTACTTTATGTAGTTATATTTATAAATTTAGAGAGAAAATGCATTTTGAAATAGATCTTATTAAATCACACAAAAGATCAGGACTGTAATGCGTTATTTATAGAAATTATGCAGCTCTATTTTTCCTCTATACTGAATTACGTTCAAAATAAATAAACCAATTGCTCAAAATTGATTAATTAATTTATTTAATAAATAATATTGCACAATTAGTTTAACTTTAAATTAACAAAAATAATAACTAACTATAACGAATTATTTACAAAAAAGAAACATCTTTTTCTATTGGCAACAGTGAAATTTTGGTTTGTTGTAGTTGTAGAAGAAACAGTACGATCGGTAGTGTAGATTAGAAGAATGTGAAGAACGAGGGCGAATATCCTGGAAACAATAAACTCTAATTAATTCTAATTCGAATCAATTTAATTCAAATTAATTAACATTTAAAGATCCATTCATATTATGTACGATTTAATTATTATTGAATAAGAATGCAAATTTGACCGTAACCTTGTGAATTATGGGAATGGCCTCAAGACTCGAGTTAAGGTCAATAATAATTATTACTATTATTATTATTTATTATAGTTAATTAAATGATTTAGAATGGATTCATAAATTGATATAGCCATGATTTAGAACAATTCGCAGAGAAAGTCCTTTTGTTAAGAACAATCCATTGGAAATGTAATTTGTAATTTTGCAAGTGTACTTTCGAAATTTTCAAATTAAATTAACTTATAATTTTTTCGTTTAATTTAATTTAATTTAATTTAATTTGATTTAATTGAATAGAAAAATTGGCAAATTCAAAAACATACCTTTCTACTACATAAAAATATTGCACAATATAAATAATAATAAGAAATTTTGTAATTAAAATCGTCTAGCACCATTGACACCTGAAATAGAAAATATACATACGCTCTTTGATTAATTATTTGTTTTCGTTTTGATAATTTAGTAGCAACAATAGCGTATGAAATGAATTATTAGTTATCACGAATTTAAATCCAAATCATCCGTTTGAATGGTGGACGAACGATAAAAAATGCTCTAAATGAATGGATTTGATTCACGTGAGACTATAGCAATAGCAGTAACGATGAGGAGTTGGTCTTACGTGGACCGTTCGGTGGTACGAATCCATATCCGGATGCCCCAACCACTACGCCACTGGTCTCACCACTGTATTGTGGTGCTGGTGGGAAAACAACTGGTCCTTGATTTTGTCGTGGATCCCGTGTGCCTTGCAACGGTGCATCTAAGCCATTTTCGAAACGATTAAATGAACCAAACGTATCGAAAAATTGGCCATTTACAACTGACAATAATAGGCACGCCACTGTGATTATGCAGATTATCTACGAATTACAAAAATAAAAATTAATAGTAATCAATTAGAGATTTACGATACGCCACTGAAGTATGATGTGGCTGTTGAAATGTTTGGGTAATTTTGGTGGATGCGCCACTACTGGTTGCTTATTGAATTTTAACCAAAATTGCCTTTTAATACATCAAAGGTACATTAATTTTGTAAAAAATGTGCGATATTTTCAATTTTTCTACCTCTATGCATTCACTTGCATTGGCTTGCCGGTATACGTGACAATATTTGTAAATCAAGTTGTACGTTAAAAAGGCTACTTGATTCACAAGTCACAGTGGTTATGCGTAATTGAATATTTAGAACAATAACGCATCGTTATTACCAAATTTTAGGTAACATGATGGTGTTGACCTAAATAAATTTTATTTCAAAATGCAATCGATTTTAATGCAACTAGAAATGCATGTGCACAAGTTTAAACAATAATACATAATAAATTTCGTTTATTTTGTAATTATCGATTATACAATCACGATTTTTTCGGTTTTTAAGAAAAAATAAAAGTAAAACAATTGAAACTCCCTAGTCGTAAGAGTAGATAAATATATCAGGTATACGGTGATAACTTGGCCATGCCTTGGTTAGAGTGTCGTAGATTGGTTCACGTTTTAGTAAATTTGACATTTGTTAATGCAAAATAAATTATAATACGAAGTTAACCAGGTTTTTCGTTATGTAGTAGTTTTGTTCGGTCGCTTGAAAATCCACCAGCAAATGTCCAATAGTGCAGTATGAGCTAAGCTAAGACGTTACGTAATTAACGTACAGCCAACTATTTTATAACATATGTATTGGGTAATTTATATGCCTAGTTGGCCATGTTTTGATTACTTGTTGCTTGTTTTTTAATTGAATAATGGCAAATTTTCTAAAGTATAAAGCAAGCTACGACTCTATTTACGAAAAGCATGGCCAACTATGTTATAAAATAGCTTAGTACACCCTGTATGTTGAGTGTTTTATATATTCGTCGCCGACTTGATTCATAAATATGTCACAAACTATAGTTTATACGTAATCAGATGTATTACAATCAAGATTTGAAACAAAAGCGCTTCGCAATTAATTCATGGATAACATGATGATATTAACCTAGATTTTGTTTCCAAATCCAATTAATAGAATGTAATTAAACACGTAATAATCGATTGTACAACCACAATCTTGTATTTTTTAAACAAAAGAAAATTTAATTGTCTTAATTACTATTAATTCAAGTATTTTTGACACAGCCAACGTAATATGTATCTATTTCGAATGCCGTACCTGTATACACGATAAGATTATTTACAATCGAGTTATCTGCGAATCTAACTAAACGAAGATCAAGTAGACGTTCATAAATTATAACAAAAATATTCACCGCTCACTTGATCCATAAACACGATTTGAAACGACAATTAAAAATTCAATTTTTTTTAACTAATTAATAATTTTAATTGGATTTTTATATTCCTGTCGTCTTCGATAAAAAATTCGGCATTCTTTTCCGATCTTTACACTGTTGCATTACTTTTCGATATGCTCTATTTCGTTTCGATAAAGTTTTTCTTTGATCGTGTTAAATGCATAATTTATTTTAAAGAAAAGACTGAGTGAATGACTGAGAAAGAGTGTGTCTAATTTTCCCGGATTTTGAACATTTTATTCTAACTTTTCTCGGTGTAATTTCTCAGAAGGTAATTATCTAAAATTATTTTTTCTAGTTAAATAAATAACGAAGGATAAAAATGTTGAAATTCAATAATAAACAACATCATTTGATCGCCTTGATTGGAATTTAAATTTCAACATTTCTGCAATCTTCTTTTTTCTGTTTTATTTATATTGTTGTTTTTATTTATAATAAATGCAGGGTTTAGAGAAAAATTTTTGTCCAACAACCTGTAATTATACGAACAATTGAAGATTGTTGAAAGGAGGAACCGTTTAGTTTGTTTTGAGGAAGCTTTCCCAATTTTTGTTGAAAATTACAATTGACCTCAAAATGTATAATTAATAATAATGATAATAACATTGATTTTTCGTCAATATCATTATCATTAAGCAATGTCTCAATAATTTATAAGAAAGGAAGTACGGTTGAGAATGCGTGTCGACAAAAAATCTACAAGGCGTCCCATTATTGCTGTTCTCACACGGTGTACAATATTTCATCTTGAAGCTGTCGTTGATTAATTCGTACCTTATTATATTTAACATTTATAAATGCATTTTAGAATAGTAATCAATCTACGACACTGTCTAATCGAAACACAGCCAACTCTGTATAATTGTCAATGAAAATTAAATAGGCTACTAGATCACTTTCTTATCATAAATACAGCAGATTTAACAATAAAATGAATAGTTCCAATTGTATTATCAGAATCTATATAGTTTCACTAGAAAATTGAAAATAAGCAAATTTCTAATAACATTGTAAAACACCCCTAAATTGTTCATCAAGTGAAAATCTTTCGAAATTAGTCGATCGAATATTGGCACTTTCTTTTATAACACTTTATCATCATCATCGAAATTCAAGTCTCGATACCATATGTTGTATTAGTTTACTCTCTGATAAAATTTTTATTAATTATAAGAGAAAAAAACATAAAATAGAAACCGTTAAAATTTCTTAATATCAACAAGAATTTGTCAGGTGTACATATTGAAATTGAAATTTTTCGCTACAATGATTATGTAAATCGCTGAAAATAAATCTAGCGACAGGTAGGTACACATGGAAAGAAAGTGTAATTTTACTGCTACATAATATATCGATCTGGCAATTTTCAATAGAAGCACACTAAACTATCTTATGGTTTCAGTGTACCTCACCAGAACTGTATAATATGACAACATACAGTTTGAAGACAAAATAGACGCTATAGTTAGTAGCTATAATTCAAAGTTGGCTATGTCTGACATTAATGAATGTCAAATTTGAGTGAAATTTTCGGTTACTTGTGATTTATCTATTTATGATTTCGATACAGTTTGCCAGTCCTGTATAAAATGATATAGAATATCGAATGTAGAAAAAAGAATGCATGGATATGGTTGATGAACATTGAAAGCCCTAAAGACAAATTTAATAAGACAGACTATAGAGAGAAAATTGAAATGCAATCAAAACCGTTACAGTACAATAGGCTTTAAAAAATGATTATACTTTCCAACATTACCCAATATTATTCGTATTCAATTCAAATAAATAGAAAAACAAAACAATTTAATATTTTTATTTTTATTTTTTTTGTACATCTAATATACGACCAGATTAAATAGAGCATTTGAGCAAGTTAAATTAAATTAGACTGGATTCAATTAAATTGAATTAAATAATAGATAGATTGTGAAAGTTCAACGTGAAGGGTGTTTTTTTGGAAATTTAAAAAACCCGTTGCCACCGATTCAACATATCAGACAATTAGGAAATTCGACTTGGACAATTACTTAAACTATTCATTTTATTAAATATTCAGTCATATTCTCCAACTTTGAGACGAATGGTTACCATGACAACTCTGAATATTGGCAGTCACTTTTGAATAACCTATTGTTGTCTCTTTTCAATTCTACATATGATGGAATAGTAGCGAGTAGGTTAGAATCACTGTCAGTTGTCATGATAACCAATCGTTAAAAAGTTAGAGAATATCACTGATCTTGTATGTAAGACTATTCAAAAAATTTTACGCGGTGCTAATAATTCACGACCAGCCTCTGACTTCGAACATGGTATTCTTTAAATTTTTGACAACTGGCAACCATGACAACGCTTGATACTTGTGGCTTTTCAAATATATTTTTGATAGCTTTGAAATGATAACCAGTAAAAAGTTAAAGAATACCACTCAATGTCCATCCAAAAATTTTGAATGAGGTGCTGAGCCTCTGAATTTAAATATTCTCTAACATTTTGTCGACTAGTTACCACAGCTAGTTACATCAAGAGTCACTTGTTTTATATTTGACTTTTTTCAATGAGATACAAACTGCCAGTGTCCGGTGTTGTCAAGGTACTCGATCGCTATAAAGTTACAGAATACCACTAATTTTCGTAAAAATTCAAGTTTTTTTTTTGAAATTTCATCGATATTGTATTGGAATCAGTGAAAAATTCTAAAATTCGAAAATCGATAAATGTGATTTTAGTAATGAAACGTAAAAATTTCCAAAACTTTTCAATTAATTTATTAGTGAAAGTCTATCGTGGAAATGATGATTTATAACCGTTTTTTTCTTGTGAAATCGGAAGATTTTCATTGAAGTCAACATTGATAAGACAATTGAGAAATATGTAAACACATCTATAAACGCACTATTTCCGATGGCGTTATAGATATTGATGAATTTCGCCAAACAGTTGGCATCACTGCGACAATTGCCAGTTTTGAAAGAATCGAATTACAAGTGTACGATTTTTGTTAAGATTTATCAGACTATAAAAATGCGAAAATTTCGTAAAAAATTGAAATTAATTAGTGAAAGCCAATTGTGAAGATGATCTTGATTTGCAAATTATTTAAAATTAACATTAATTAAAAATAATTAGAATAATGCACAAATTCATGACGATTTAAAGCAATTATTCTAATTGTTAACATTCTCTTCTTTTTAAACGAAAATAATTGTTCAAAACTAACAATTATTTAGACATTTACGTTAAAAAAGAGACGTGATGTTTTGGTTTGTTTCTAGTTCCGCTATTGTACATAACTTTAAGAAAATTCAAAGATTTCTCTTCTTATAATTAGAGATTCCACACTATTGACCTGATTTTTCGAAGAACAATTAAATGTCGGATTAAAAATCTTTGAAAAATTTCAACGAAAAACAACACAAATCACAAATCACTTACAAATTTCATTTTGTTGTTGTTGTTGTTGTTGTTGTTGTTGAAGTTTCTTCTTGTCGAACTAGAAGCGAACTAACACTACGAACCAAAACTATTGTACCCACTTATTCTTTTTTAATTTATAATTGTGTTTATTGATAGTACTGGTACTAGTGGTGGTACTTGTAGTGCACCTGATAATGGTCATTTTAACTTGTCGCGTTGTATTTATACAGAAAAGGATTGTTATTGTGTTAGTGTTAGTTTGTATGTTTCTATATACAATAATAACACAACCTCGATGATTTATAAATACGAGGCCAATTCGCCGCGGAAGAACGAACTTACCATTGACCAAGCTGACGAAGGTCCCACCACTTACACACTTACACAAATGCGTGTTGTAATCGTAAGAGGTGTCCATTTAACGTTAAAAAAGAGGAAAAAATCCAAGAAAAACTAAATCACACCAATAAATTCTATTAGAAAAAGATAGATAGACGGATTTAAATCAAATTGAATGTACATGATTTGTAATTGCATTTTCATGGTCAATTTAGTTCCGGTTTTCTTGGCCAGGGAATTCTCACAAGGAACGTGTGTGATTATAAAAAGATAATTCTTGAAATTCATTTTAACAGTCTAGACTGTGAGAGTTTTTATCTTAAATTTTTTTTTGTTGATTATCAATGTACTAAATTAAATTAGAATGGTAATAACAATTAGACTGTGAGTTAAATGAAGCAATCAACCCTATCGAAATACTAGTGTTGTAATTCACTCACGGTTACAACAATAGTCGAATTTGGGGAATTTCCTTGTACGGTTGGTATCATTGAATGACAGTATAAGAATCAAGGGTTGCTAGATTGTAATTGAAATTTTGGAAAAATGCGATTTTCTTTGCAATTTATTTCGTTAATTTTCTTCTCAAATCTTATCAAGTAGCGAATTATTCATGATTTGCATTGGTACACAGCGCTCTCGTGGCGTTTTATCAAAAGTTCGTTTCTTATGACTTAAGACATATTAAAGTATGGTAGTGCGGAAAAATTTAACAGGCCTTGATGAAGATCAGTGGCGTAATAAAGGGGAATGGGGTTGGAAAGTTGAAATTTAAATTAAACACGTTCAATAAGTCGTTAAGAGAACTATAAAAGCATCATATTGGGTGTGTTTATAGCCATTCTAGACATTGAAATTGAGAATCTGTTGTTTATTCTCCCTTATTATTTTAATTATTTTTTTCCTAATTTCGTAATTGATAAAGTTGTTGTTGTTATTTTCAACAATATTTGTCTTGAATTGTTTATAATTCGTCTGCTGTTGTTTTCTTTATAGTTTATTAGTATCTATTGTTTGTCTTTTTCTCTATTTTGTTGTTATTGTAGTTTTTCAGTCTAACATCTACTTATAATTTGACAAATTTTATTTTATTTTGTTTCGTAAATCTTCAAAACAAACTAATTATAACTCGCTATTTGTCTGCAACTTATGAGGCAATATTCCAAGGTGTTTTTCTTCGATTTCGAAATAGCTGCAAAGGGTGCTTCATCTTATAGTTAGCTGTGTCTTGGTTTTGTAGTGTCGTAGATTGGTTCATACGTTACTAAATTTGTTATTTGTAGTGAGTTTTGTAGGGTACAATGCTATCAGTCGTATTCTCTAACTTTTTGTTGCCATGACAACATCTTTGGAGTAGAGCTTATATTTCTATTTTAGATGAAAAAAGACAAGAATAAAACAGGTAATTCAAAAGAGACTGTTGATTTTCAGGGTTGTCATGGAATGAATTATTAAAAATTTAGAGAATGGTATTGGACACTGTGTATTTACAAAATTCGGTACGCCACTGGTGTCATTTCCTTTTCTTTCTTTTTGCCTTTCTCTCCCTTTTCCTGACTTTCTTCCTCTCTTCTATATGGTCTTTTAATTAAAAAATTCAACAATTATCTTTCCCTAGTTATACAGAATTTATTACCATTCCTTCTCTCTCGATTATTTTTGTAATTATTGTTTAGTTTCTGGATTTATTTATTTTAGTGGCATTCTCTTCATTTTATTAATTATTTCCTCTCTTCTCTCACCAATGCTCTGATTACTTGTGAAATGCTAATTAAGTATTATCTTATTTCTTCGA
>JACDRQ010000158.1:0-11813 GCA_013841215.1 Hycleus cichorii
AATTGACTTACTTACAACTATTAGTAGGTCTGGAAGTACTGCTAGCACTGACGGATCTACCAGTGGTAGCTCTACTACTACTACAACCGAAACAACAACTGAGACTACCACCCAAAATTTTGAGACTACAGTTAGCACCACTGGTACCACAGAATCAACCGGTGAATTTAGCAATACAACTGATTTGTTTACAGGTGTTAGTACTACTGCTAGCACTACAAAAGATTATTCTAGCACCGTTAGTTCCACTGGTACACCTNCACTACAATTGACTTACTTACAACTATTAGTAGGTCTGTAAGTACTGCTAACACCACAGCTCACGGGTCTACCAGTAATAGCTCTACTAGCAGCCCCGAATCGACCACTCTTACCACCAGAGATGACCGATCTACCACCTTTAGTACGTCTGAATCGTCAACTGAGACTTCTCCAACGGCTAGTACTCGTCAAAATCAGACCAACAGGCGTTCATCTTACCTTTCTACAATGACCACAATTATTCCAACAAATACAACTGAAAATCCTATTGATGAAATTAAACAATTTTATAATGAAATCAAAAATGCCACTATACATGGCTTGATTCAAACAAGAAAGTTTATCGAACAAATTTTTAGGTTTCCGATTACATTTACAAGTAATGGTATTAGGAATATTTTCAAAATTTCTTTCCAATTCTTTGAAAAATTGGACAAATTAAATCTAAAATATATTAAATTGGGTATTGATATATCAAGTTGTATCGAACTTGTACTGCCTGGATTCGCAGAATTACCGTTAATTTTAGCACAACAATTAACTGAATGTATTAAACCTGAAATCGATGTTATTTCTAATGATCTTTTTATAACAGTCCGTAATGTAACAACTTTATGGAATGTTGTTCTCGATTTAGGTATAGAATTAGATGATTGCGGTACGAATAGTTCGTGTTTGACCGATTTGATAAGTCGTATAACTGCTGAATTTATCGAAATACCAACAACTATCACAACTGATTTATTGAGAATTCAACAATATTTAGATAACACAACAATATTGACAGAAACATGTGCTAAATCGAAATTCTCAGCAGCTATAACAAACGGTACTGAAGCTATAAAAAATGTAACTGAGTGTGCACGTAAAATATTTTAGTAGATTTCAAATAAATTTAACACGTCTAATTTTAAGCCCTAAAATTTACTCTTGTTAATTGACGCAACTTCAACTCGATTCAATTAGAATAGTAACACAATAAGGAATTAGTACAACAATATGATCAATTAGGGGTGAATTGGGGAGATAAAATTCAGGGAAAAACGTTAATCGAATCAGGTTTGTGGAATAAAAACAATAACAAGAGCTGTAATGTGTAAAATTCATGAAATATTTGTATGTGTCGTGGAATAAAGCCTTTTACACACTTGTATTAAAGTCTAACATTTCTTTCACGTTATTTTTTTTGTGTTGTTTTGTATTATTTACAAAGCGTGCGGAATATTTTCATAAATATAAAGTTGTCTGAAACTAAGTCGAAACGAAATACATCGGAGACCTACATGAGCTTTTGTGCTTTCCTGGAGCTTTTGGAGCTTTATAGTTGTCTATACTAGGCCGCAGTTGGTGTAGCTCAAGCGCTATAATGAAGTGTGTCTGTGCTTTATTCCTCTTCCTCTTTACTCTACATCTATAACACATATGATTTATCCTCGAGGATTTACAGATAACTTTGCTTTAATTAAATGTGATGACTTTGGCCGATGAAAACAACACAACTAACACTATTACAAAGTTTTATCTATATTTTTTTATAGTCTAGCGATAAAAATGATGATGATAGTCGAGATAAATGATGGACTATTAATAAGATTAAAAGCGAATGTCGACGTAATCCGAGTATTTCAATAATTCATAATGAACATTTCGGAATAGTTGGAAACAAGTTGAAACATTTCTTAATTAATAAACAAGTTTGCACGTCAGGCTTGTATTCAACAACAACGGTGGAAATTGTGCTTCAATTAAATGAAATTCAGCATATTTTTCCACTTTCTATTACTTATTTTCAAGCCATCAACCGCTCTCACCTTGCAATCAAGCACACGAATAAAATTAACGGTAAAGATGCGTGAACATCGTTGAAAACGCCTTAATTACAAAACTCATTCCTTTAGCCAAATGAAATACGGAATTGGGGGTGAACGTTAACGTCATGACATGGTTTTCTAACCGGTGCTCGAAATTGGATGGCCTGAAAGAAAGACGGCTGTCTGTAACAATTGTTTAGAAAACATCCATCGACACTTGATTAGTGAGTTTATCTCTACACAATTCGAATTAAATGATGTTCTTGTGAAATATGGGGTGCTATTTGATTCATTTATAAAAATTCTTGTTTGTTTATAGAGATATTCGCAAGCACGTACCTGTTCATTGTCGCCGTTTTTTCATGTGCAAGTGCAAATTTAACAGCGACTTTTCATCTAAAACAGTCACGATTAATCGATTGTGTCCACCAACTAGTCTAGTTAATTATATAAAATTGTAACCGATTTAAAATTGAAATGTTCGATTAAATCGTGTGCAAACTATTGAACAATGTTGAAGAAATATGTTTGAATCCATATTTTTATTCTTGTTCACTAAAATATCGTCTAAAGTACACATATCTGTATCATTTTTGAATAGAATCAAAATCGAATACACGATTACTCGAGTTGAAGATATTTTATTGGAAGTCTTGAATTTGTAAATTCTACTGTTCCAAATGTTGTGCTATTGTAGAATTTACCACTCGATAATTTTTCCTAATGCTTTGATCAAGAAACAATACAGAAGAACGAACATTATTGTAGACAATGCAGGAGATGGGGTGGAAGAAATAAAAAGAAGTCCATCATGAGAACAGTAACTCGATTATGAAAACAAACTTTTAAAGAAACACGATAAAACGGCAGCATTCATTTGCATGTTGATATTTCAACTAGAAAAGAGAGATTGCATTTTATTTGCCAAATTTAATATCGCCATATTATTGTTGTTGAAACGGAATTTTGTGGATGTAATTACAAACCAGATATTGTATTTTATATAAGAATAGCGCAATTATTAAAAGCTTGTTTAATAATTGCAAAATTACAAAATTTTCTATGATGTTTCAAACGAATGATTTTGTGAATTTTAAGATCGCAACTCCAATAAATTATTCCGAAGTGCAGTCGTGACTTGTTTTTGTCGTCATAAATTCCAGTCTGCCAACTCGGAATAGATTCGTTATCAAACAAAAATTACCAAAGAAAACTACTTTTGTCTTTTGATTGGTTCGAGAAGGGTTTATCGATTGTTTGGAGGCAGTTTTAACGTTTTAATTTCGTACAGTTAACTGATAATGTCCGGGAAAATGAACTAATTCGTTTCCGCCATATGTCAAAAGTTTTTGAAGAAGTTTCGTCGTGCTAGCAGTATATCATTTGAGTTTGATTTTAAAAAGACGATTTTACTGTAAGAGACTGCTAGCTGTGCGAATTTCGTTCATGAACTAAAAGTATTAGACTAGATATGGTTGAATATAAAACATATATAGGGAATCGATGCAAATGATGCCTATCGAAACGGAATGCCTTCCGAATTCTGTTAAGTCTGCTCATTTCAATTCCAATCTAATATTCTAACAGAAGCAATTGATTCAATCGATATTTTACAGTATATGTGTGTATTGGTTCGAAATCCATATCGTTTCGAATCTTCGATATTTAGGTAACAAAATAAACTGGCAATAGTTGATGGCAATAAATACGCCAAACACAGATAGAGATCGTACACGCAATTGACCGATCAGGACTGTATATGGCTGTTATTGACACAACATTGACAGATGGCCGTGTCGTTGGCCAACACGAAAAATCATTATTCAACCCGACCCCGGTTCCATCCGCCGGATCATAATTATTCGCAAACATGAAATCGTCATTTATTCACCTTTTTTTCCGGCCTCGAGGTGGCATTTATTCCGACCGAGTTCCGGGGTGAATTTGGAGGCCGTCCAAAAATACACCCCTTCCTATTTCTTATATAGAAATAGAAATCGATGCAGGGCTGTCATTCCTTCACTGTCACTAATATTATATTGGCGCTACAACATCCTAACTTAATTTCAACAGCGGTTAACGTGCACAAGAATCACGTCAAATACCCTATTTCAAAAATCAAAGATAAAATTGATTTCGATGTTTCAAATCCGGTTACGATAAATTATTTGCCGCAAAGAAAGCAGTACAGAACGAGATGGGGGAGGAGAAAATGGCAAAAAATCAACTACACGAATCGACTTATGTAGAAATAAGAGTGATAAGAAAACCCATCTGCTGATTGAACTTGAATTCGCCACAGTCTCAACGGACAACCGTTCGGATTTACAAGAATATCCACTAAATCCACATATTCCCTACATATTGTTAATTCCCAGACAGTTCTCGATTGTCGTGGTTTTACTGTCAACAACCCCGAATTTCGAACAAACCCTACACAAATTATTTTACAAAAAAAATACCGAGTGATATATGAAACAGAAGTGAAACGGCTTTAAAACTTCAAGTTGTACGCCCCTAATAACAGCAAATATGAAAAATTTACAATTTACCCAAGAAAGTTTCCAACTTTGTCCGCCTAACTGTGGAAATTGTCGAAAAACGCATTTAAAGATATTCGTTCAAAGTTAATTTCACAGTTTGAAGTTTTATTTTCGGTCGGTTCTTCTTTTCACAACATTGAATGTCCGTAATTTTTGGTAATAGCCGAATCTCAGACGTTCTACAAACGGGATTACTTGGCGGAATTGTCCGCGACTGTCGCAAATTCGTCGGATTATCCCCCGAATTGGACCACAAAGGTCAACTAGAAGAACACGAAATTGAAGCTGGATTTGATGGAAACTGATAATTGGGCGAAATGTGGAACAATAGATTTTTCGAGTAACATAACGAAGAGAATTTACATGTTTCCAATTAGAATTTCGCCCAGAATTATGTCATTTTTTTTTAATGGAAATTCTCCTTGTTATTTCCACTCGTGTTCATTAAATCCAACAAATTAAACGAACGAAATAATTTAAAAAGAACCAGGATCGGTTGAATTTGTTTTAATACCGAAAAATATTATTATTTCAACGTATTTATTGATGGGGGTAGCAGAATTGGTCATTCAACATACCGATATTACACCAATATGCTAATACGCCCAGTAGGGATCTAAACTTGATTGCTACATTTACATAAGTTAAACAGTAACCAGTCTCTCTATACGTTGAACATGTGGGATGGTTGTAGAATTTTTAATTAAATCCAGAATCATAAAATATTCAGATTTTTATTGAATGAAGCGAATTTCTAACTGACTAAAACCAATATCTCTAGTTCGAAATTGTATTGCTAGAAAATTAGGCGTCTGCTAGAAATAAAACTGAATTTTCTTCATAAATCGATAAAGAACTGAATATTTCAACGACTCGCCGATATCACACCTATTTCCAACCAATCCATAATCGAACGGGTTGATTTAATAAGCCTGTTTATCAAACTAGGGCGTTTTTATTCACGAAACGCGCAAATTTAACGAAACCCTTAACTAAAAATCGCAACCAGATTCCTGTACGAGTTGAAATCGCTACAGAAAGCTCGATTATTCCGAAAAGCTTCCACATTTAGCGCGAAAGCTCTAGTATAGATGGCGTAGTGGTTGGAAATTTGCGATTTCCACGATTGAATTTTCTCGGTAAGATTGTTATCTGTTATTTTGCGCCGGTATTGTGTATTTTAGATGAAAATCCACAACTCGGTTCATACATATTCATGTATCAATTAAGTGGGAAGAATGACAAAAATAAAGTGCATAATTAAACTGGAAAAGAAATTTCGGGTTACAACAGGGACGACGATGATGATGATGATAATTATGCGAACGTCAGAAAAAAACCTTATTACTATTTATGAATATTCAGTTGTTTCTCATTACCTTATATTATTTTTTTCCAGGCGGTGAACTTAATTTTAATAATTGGTTTTTACCCGCAAACTACCAAAGTTCCGATTCCTTTTGTCCTGTTTTTGTTCTCTACCCTCTATTGTATTTAGGTTTTTCGTAATAATTAAAAAAAATTATAATAAAATAAAAGAACACATATATTGTGGAGGGAAAATGGAAATTCAGTTAACACTGATATAATGTCGGTTTCGTGAAATTTTTCCTTTACAAATTCACTGGATTGTAATTTAATTTTGTACTGTTGGATCGTTCTGTTTCCTCCTGAAATAATTGTAATTGTTTTCAAGCTCAAGTTGTGCGTAAAGTTGTTCGAGTGGAGAGGTAGTCAGAAATATACTAGCCAGTTTTAAACCAACCACAAGAAACCGATCCGCCATTCCGAACCGTTAGATAGATAACAAGAATGTTAATTAATTAAAAACTTTTAAGATGAATTAAACTTTTACTGATGATGGCGATGATGATAAAATTCGCACATTCATTGTTGATTTTTTTTATTTAATAAAAACTCAACAAAAGCGATAAAAGCAATCGAAATCAATTCTTTCGCGTAATCGATGACAATTAAATGAACTTTGAATTGAATTTGTACTAATGTGCCGATCGATAATTAAGTTTTATTCGTTTAATATAGTAGAGTGTTCGTCGTTTTTTGCGTTGTTGTCCTAATGGATGAATTGAATATGAAAATCGGCGTCTGATTGTAAGATTTCATGCATCGGCACACACAGTCGAGCCGGAAAAATGTGTTTATTTGGAGATTTAAATAATATCAAAGTATATGTGTAATTCGATGAAAACCACAAACAGACATTTGGCAAAAGCATCACGAACTCAAATCCGATAACAAATAAAATATAGTTGGTACGTGGCGACCACCATCATAACTCATATATGTACAAGAGGGTGGCAACGGGGTGGTTCTGGTCTGACTCTACGTGCGATATATGGATGCTTAAGACCACCACCAAATTGCCTATTCTGATTTTTATATTTCTCCCCTTTACATCTTTTATATCTATATAATTCCAAACATCTATCATGATACTTTGATATTACGTATTCTGTTTCTTACAACTACAATTTTAGAATAATATCGAAGTGGAAAGTGAAGAAAGACGACGATTTTTCCAACGTCACCGCAATACGAAACCGTTTTTATTTATTAAAAATCATTACGCAAATGATAACGCTCTTGACTGGTAATTTTTAACAAAATCACCACTTTAAATAGTAAAAAACCCAACGAACAATAAAATTCCATCCCTTTTCTCATGTCAAAGACGCCAACAACAAAAAGTTTGCTTTTTTCCACCATCATAGAGCAAACTGGTATAACAAAACGAACTGAGATGAAATGAGATGGAATATTTTTAGATTCACCACCACCTCTGTCAACTTTCGCAATTAAGGCAATGAATTACGAAAGAATGTCAAACATAAATCAGGATTTACACCGTACCATGAAAGTGACCACATCTTTCAAAACCGCTATTAATAATTAAAGATTCACGAAAATATTCATTTAGATAAGAATTTCGTTATAAATTATGATTGTCGAGTCGGTATCAAGAATTAGCATGAGATTGAGTCCATATGTAAAGATAATCCCCAGTGTAATCCTTATATCTAACCCGGCACGCGCTGCGATAAGAACATCCCCCTTATTTAGTCTCTACTGAAGATATCTTGTGCATAAAATGGGGTTACTCTAGATATGCAATAGTCTTAATCGTAATTGACGTTCGCCAGAAATTTGCAGTATTGTGGGGTTGATTTCAATTTTTTTTTGTGGTTGTAGTTGTGAAAACAATATCTGGCTTGAATTAGTATCAGATATTATCGTATTTTAGGAAGTTATAACTTTGATTTAAGCAGCGATTAGTGTTTTAACAACTGGGTCTGTGTGCGCACAACTTTAATGCGCTATAAATTACAATAAATTGCAAAATCCAATCAGATATACATAAAAACTGCATGAATACTTCCTTAATGGTGCGGATGTTTATTCAATAATCTCCCGATATTTATCTGGCCATATATCAAAGAATAGGTGACTTTTTCGGTAAATACACGCGACCCTCTACTTAACGAACACAGATCGATCCTAACGAGACTCATAATTATTCGTCAAATCTTGAATCGAGTCATATGTGGTTAAATTTTATGATTGATCATCGGCGTTCGCATGCGGACGGCGTTACAAATTATCTCGCCAATTACCCAACGATATACCCGACACATACAATGCTATATTGTTTGATTTTGAGGCACAATGTGGAAATTTGGTGGAGGCGCCGGATAAAGCAACACAAAAATGTTGATCATTATCGAAAATAATTAAAAAACCCGTCGAGAATTCCATTGTAGCGTACAAGTTCCAATCAAAGTTGGTCGTTTTTTTTTATTTTTAATTCTGTTTTCTATTACGATTCCAATATAGGATTTTTCTCTAATGTCCAGCCCGTGTGATTGATGTCGTTGGAATCAATTGAGCTGAAATTGATGAAAAATGACGTGGAAATATACAAAAATTCCAACAAAACATACGGATTTCTTCTTGTTTTTTCTTCACTTCCACCACCAAAGATTGAGAATATTAGTTTCCAATAATTTTCTCGCACAAGTTGAATTACGACCGGTCGAATAGTAGTAATAAATATCTATCCATTGAAAAGCATAAGAAACCCCCACCGATATCATGTCAGCTAAAAGTGCTGTCATCTCCAGAATACTGTGAGTAATGCGCTCCACTCCACCCCCTTCTTCGTTCGCACTATACCACCACACCGTTAGAAATTCTCCAACATGGTAAAACCTGGAAGTGATAGGATTGGTGTGATATCTTCACACAATTTTCATTGTCAAAGAAAAACGGATGGGAATCATTGAGATTTCATAGAGGCATCTCCAAAGTTTAACAAATCGACCATACTCTTACTTCGCATTCAAAATTATAAAGAATTGCAAAGTTTCAAATTAAATCTTAATACTTCTTAATAAAGATCGGCGCTAAAATATTTGATGATTTATAAAATAAGACGATTTATAATCCGTCGATATTCATGGGAGTTTTAAACGAATTCGAATCGATCTGGTTAAAGAGAATTATCGAAGAATACGAAAGGGAATAGAAAAATTATAACTGGATGAACGTAATTGATTGTATAGAGAAAAAGATCGTGCACTATTTGATTCCAACGAATTATCGAGATTTATGTATTCTACTTAAAGCTCGTTCACTAAAAAGGCCCACTTTCGTACAACTTAACGTTCCTATGGAATATTCTACAACACCAAAAAAAAACCAATTCAAATCGGCATTGAATCTTTACAAATTGTAGAAAAAAAATTGATTTAAATTACTAATTACACGTTCTTATTCAATGTAATCAATTCTTATTGTTGTGAATTTATTTGTGGAAAAGTTCGCAAATGTTCAACCATATTTTAACGGTTTTAATTTTCATCGAAAGTTTACTTTAGTCGAAACTACACTTCAAACAGGTATTCATTGACGGTGAACGTTGATTTCAATTAAATTGAATTCTAGACTGTTGGTCACGGTTCAATAGGGGGAAATAACTGGAATGCTACAACGAAATTTGTTCAAACCAATACGGAAAAACTACAAATAAAATTCGGATAAACAAATAAAATGAATAGACTCATTTGTTAGACATTGTATAAATTATCCACCAAATCCATTCGTTTAGTAAAAGAGACTAATTGTTGTGAACAAACAACACAGGGTTGTGTATTGCGGGGGTTGTTAGGGGGTAGTGTTTAAAGTCTAGAATGAGACAATACAGTTTTGAAAGTCGTACAAGAATAAATTACCACACACACTCACACACACAAACTTATTCTATTCTCTTTGCATACTAAATCTTTAGTTTGTACAAAACCGTATTACATGAAATCAAGACCTTTTCTTGGATTTTATTACATCCTACTGACTTTATAACGACTTTATATAAACAAATGATACGATTCTAGTCATCAAGATGGTTGTATTGTTTGACAGCTTCAAATTAGATACTGAAATGGAATCTAATAGTATTAGCCACTTTATTAAAACTAAAATACAAACTGTTGGAATAATTGAATTAAAACTATGAATTAATGATAAGATTTGTTACTATTGTTACAAGTTTATACTTACATACACAAAACTAATACAACTTTACTCATTTAATCTTGCAAATCAAATATTTAATAATTGTTTTGTATAAACAACAAGAAAACAATTGGTCCATCTCCTGAGAACAATTCACTAGCAAATAAACGAGTCAAATTGGTGGATGCGCCGGGGAAAACCCAATTTAAAAAAAACTAAGTATAATATGAAGAATCGCAGTTTTAATGTATTCCAAATGTGAAAAAATTACAATCTACACGATTTTTCCGCCAGACAAATACAGGAAATAACAAAACGTTAATTTCTCTTGTGTTCACTCAATTGAAATTATAATGGTTTGAAAATTTCAAAACCTCTACTGCTCGACCATTCCAGTATACTAACGGACAATTTGGAGTTGTCAAAAATAAAAAAAATCAGCGAGTTGTATGGAATTTCGCAAAGACTTTTAATCGAGAAGTTGTGTTAAATATTTGAGTTGTTGAAACGGCGGACTAGAGTCAAACTAAAAAATTTAGTTTAACAAACGCAATCCTAGCGGCTTGAAGTAAGATTTGTTACAAGTTGATAGTGTCGCTAAAATTAAGTGGTTTAATGCGAAATTTATCACAAATTGATGATCTGAAATGGCTAAAATCGACAAAAATTATCTCAACAGCTCATTTTCAAATAAATTTCATCACAAAATGAGAAAAATTTCTCAAAATCTACACATAGGCTCGAAAATCCTGCCAAAAGTTCAAAAAATTGATCTTAAAATTTTGCTTTCTCTATTCATGTTTCTTTCTCTAGAGAATTCAGTAGAATAACGTTGATAATTAGTCGAGTACCTTAACAGCTTATCAACAAGCGAAAAAAGAAAAAAATCTTCAAAACCTTAATATAAACTGGGAAATTCTCAAAAACTGACCTAAACATTCCATTTTTAACATTCATTAATGCCGTTTCCTAACAGATAAGGTTACAAATTGGTGGATGCGCCGCGAGAACCTAATTAAAAGCAATTGATTATAATCAAAATTATATTTTAATTTTAATAATGGGAAAATTTAATACTTAGGACACGAATTCTGCATACACGAATCACGATTTTCATGTATTTCAAATATGGCTTTTTTCAGCTGTGTTTTCTGAAGTGCAATTATAAAGGTTTGAAATTTTTTAAATCTATACTGGTTGGCTCGTTCTCGTATTCTAGTGCATTGTAAGCCAATTTTAGAGTTCATTAGAAATACAATCAACGAGTTGTATTGAATTTCACAAAAATTCATCATATAACTGATCAGAATTTTTATCAAGAAGTCGTGTCAAATATTTATACTAAAGGCAACCCTATCTGTAGCGTCTTTGCCTAAGATTTGTTAAAATTTGATGATATATAGAAAATTTAAACCATTCGATAGCAAAATTCATTAAAAATTGATGGTTTAAAATGACTAAAATCGACCAAATGTTCCTCTACAACTTGTGTTTCAGTTGCAAAATTTATCAGAAGAGGGTTCGAAATTTAAACTCAAAAAAGACAAAAATTGGTCTGAAAACTTCGTTTCTGCCAGTCATTATCGATCCTTTGTAAAACAGAATAGTGTTGAAAATTGGTGGATGCGCCGGGAAATATAAAATTTTAAAAATGATGCAATAACTATAA